>JADRCD010204091.1:975-11246 GCA_019843815.1 Montemys delectorum
ACACACATGCACACACACACACACACACACACACACACACACACACAGCTTTTATTTAAGACATGGGACTTGGTAGGATCATTTCAGCATAGGATGGAAACACTTATTTTCTTTACACGACATCTTAGGTGGTTTCACAGAAATAGCAGAGAGAGTTAAAGGGCCATTAGACCACTGAGCACATCCCTAGCTTAAAAGACCCAAACAAAAGGAAGCCTTTAATTCAGACATCCATTCTGTTCATCCCAGGACCACAGGGTTGCTGACATGTTGTTTTGGAAGAGTCGTTTAAGGTCTCTAATCAATTGCCCATTATTAATATTTATTACTGTTCTGATGAGATCCCTAGCATATATTTACTTTCTAAAGGTTGGTGATAAAAGCAGATAAACACATAGACAATTGGTCTTTGGGGGGCTTTTCTGTGTTTAATTTGTGTCTTACTCCCGACTCTGCATGCGTGTATGTGAATGCTTAGATGTGCATCCTAGTTTTCCCTGAAAAAAAGTAAATTACTACTCCACACTAGCCCTCTCTTATGTGGAGCTGCACAATAACTTCATTAAGTTAATTGTGCCAGCAATTATAAAGGATCTAGTTATTTGAGAACAGTTATTGAGAATGAATTGTTCCTTAATGCATCTACACATGGGTTGGTTTAATGGGCAAGGAGGAAGTCTGTAGGTCAGTGCAGTATTTCTTCTTGCATTTGGCTGTCAGTGGCTTTCGCTCCTGCCCTTGAAAGGCTCAGAAGTACTGGATAAACCTCATCACACAGTCTGTATCTTTCTTATGAATATTAGGGACAGATATTCTCAATCACTTCCAGTTTGGGAGTTATGGGCCAGCCATTGCTGTACAGAATAATAAATTGTGCAGAACATGTGTGCACAGCTATTGACTCTGAACATTGGCTTTCCTGCCCAGTGCCACCTGCTTATTTGTGAGAGCCAGACTGGAGTTCCTATGGATGAACTTATTATTTGAAAATGGATCTTGATTATGTGTTTTGCCATTTACCATTCTCCAGACAATTTCTCTTGAGTGTAACTTTAATACTTGTATGCTCCCATTTTTAAAATGACTATAAATTTACACAAACATAAATCAGACCTAACACATTCATGTTTCACTTACGTGGCTGCCTTCTGGAACCAAGTGACTTTTAATTGGATATTATATTTATTTGACATGAATGGCAGTTCTGTAAGACACACTTTTGCCTGCAGCACTATGTAAAAAAAAACTTTAATGCAAAGGGTTTGGTGTTCTTAGAAGAATGAAATAGAGAGAGAGATTGACAGGGGGAGCAAGTATGTTCTATGGCATACTCAACAATCATTGGGTAGATGCTGATTGTTTATTTAGTGGTAACTATCAAAAGTTAGTATGAATTTGAAACAGGGTCACTTTTATCATGCATGAGTTGGAATTTGAGATCTATGGTCATCCAGTCATCTTTGAATGTTTCCTGTAGATGGTGAAACAGGAACCTCGGAGCTGATTTTGCTAAAATGCATTGCATTCCTCTCTTGGGTCCATGAGTTAACTGAAGCAGGACAAAACCCTGGCAACTCTGCCCGCATTTGCTACGTGTCTCCTTTACTTGGGCTGCAGGCACAGAGATAAGTTATTGCCTTTAACTTCTCCTCTTGAGCTATCTTAAATTACAAGAACGACTGCCACCATGCAGATGGATAATTACTCATGAGGGCAAGCTGCAACCTAGAACAGAAGTCATTATCTCATAGGAACTGGGCTAGTCTCATCAGCAATATACTGACTAATGGATTAACAATTTATGGCACATACATGCATAGGATTTCACTCAACTGTAAGTGAAAATGAAATCATGTAACTTTCAGGAAAATGGGAAGTACTATATTAAGTGAGCTTACCTGGGCATAGAGAGACAAAGGCTCTATGTTCTGTCTTGTATGCAGATTCTAGCTTAAAACGTTTAGGATTGCTGGGTGGTGGTGGTGCACACCTTTAATCCCAGCACTTGGGAGGTAGAGGCAGGTGGATTTCTGAGTTTGAGGCCAGCCTGGTCTACAGAGTGAGTTCCAGGACAGCCAGGGCTACTCAGAGAAACCCTGTCTCGGAAAAAAAAAAAGTTTAGGTTTCTGTGCTTATGTTGGAAGACCTATCAAGGCAGTAAAGTTTCAAAATGGAACCAGGGTGTGGAGAAGAGGTGTTATGTGTATTTGGTGGAAAGTACTTGAGACCTTGAGATATAAGGTAGAGGGTGCATATTGGAAATAGAATCATTTAGATGGAGTAAGGACAGGGTATGGAGCAGAACAGGAATGGGGGAAATTACAAAAAACTAAGGGTCTAGGAAAAGCTACTTTGTAAGCCAGTGTTCATGAGTGAAAGTAAATGAGTACAAATACATGAGTGAAGAAAAGACTTTGGACAGTCCCCTGTCTGAGAGAATATTGCTGACTCAAGAAAATGTAGAGGATGAAACAAAAATTACAGTCTTGGAGATGGAATATCTTTCAAGGTGTCAGAGTCTTCTGACCTCAAAAACTATCTAAGGTATTAACATTGCTTGAGGTTGCCTGCCAAAACTAGATACTCCATAGTAAACCCTGTTGCTGGTGATATTTCAGTGGCCGCTTCCTTCCTGGCGGCTAACTTTCATGGTAATGTAAGGTAGCATCCGGCCTACTGGGGGGAAAGGCATCAGCGCTCTTACCCAGCTGTGCACTGTTATACAACTGAGATTTCTGGCAAGACGTGTTGTTGCTGTTATAGACGTAACAACTTACAGGTTGTATGTGAGGTCCACTACTTCACAGGAAGGAATTAATGTGTGGGACTATAAATCTGGTCAAACCCTCTTGGATAGAAAAGCCACAGGTGCTGGTCTTAAATCTAGCAAAACAACTATTGATTTGCTAAATATAAATGATACTCCCACCAAACTACCCTCTAAATGTTTTTGTTTATGCCCAAAGATTAGTGTTACTTTTAAACTTGATCAGAGAATCTTGTTTTTACAGTAAAATGAGTAACTGAGTACTCAGCATGAAATTGAATGTCTCTCTAACCCACTTCAAGAGGAAGAGAATGACATAGACAGAAGGCAAGAGAGGAAGTAAGAGCCCCTGATGGGGGGAAGTGTTTTGGAATGTTGTCTTCTAGGGATGACACAGCCATTGCAGTCAGGAGCCCAAAGCATTCGTGGTTACTAGCAGTTTTGCTCAATATTGGGCTCCCCAAAATTCTAGCACTTCAGTGCTACTGAGCTCATGAACTCACAGGGGCTGTGACTGCATGTATGAGAGGAGACCTCGAGATCAAGCCAGAGAAAATCCCAGAGAAAATCCCAGCCCAGACAGGGGAGGGGCTTGACAAGTTTCACCTCCAGCCAAGGAAGAGCTGCTGGCAATTGATGGCTGCATGGAGGAGAGTTGACTTCCTTGAGGAACTCAGCCTCAGAAGAGGCTGCCCACCCATCTACCTTCAGGGGTTATTATACCTGTGAACATAAAGACAGTATCAAGTTGATTCTGGGGGTTAACACTAAATAAAGGGCACATGAAACTGAGAAGGACTCCTGAGGGGGACATGGGAGGACAAGGGGGATGGTAGGGGTATGCAGGGGAGATGTTGAGGGGACACAGGGGAGATGTTGGGGGACTCAGGGGGACATTGGAGGGACACAGGAATGTTGGGGTATGCAGGGGAGACATTGGGGGACATAGAGGAACATTGGGGAACACAGGGGAGATGTTGAAAGGACATGGGGATGTTGAGGGAACACAGGGACATTTGGGGAACACAGGGGGGATATTGGAGGTATATAGGGGAGATGTTGAGAGGACACAGTGGGGATTTTGGGGGGACACAGGAGGGACATTGGAGGAGAGAGAAATAGGGAATGGATTTGATCAAAGCATTTCATATGCACATATGAGATTTTCAAACAATAACAAGAAAAAACCAAATCTATCATGGAGAGACATTCATGAAGTCCTATTTTTCCCTGAGGAGTTTTTGGCAACTGATAGTTGCTGCTGTGGCCACTGCTTTAGTAAATAGACTCCCACCCATATTTCTGTAAGCAGCCCAAGTCAAACACTTCTCTCTTCTCTCTCTGTCTCTCTCTCTGTCTCTCTCTCTCTCTCTCTGTCTCTCTCTCTCTCTCTCTCTCACACACACACACACACACACACACACAGCATGAAGGGGATGGAGAGGAAGACTACTCAGAATTAGGAGGTTCTCAGTGGGACAAGGAGGGTGAATATCGCCAAAAGATATGCATGTATAAAATTGTTGTGAAAATAAAGATTCTAATACAGAATAAAAAAAAAATTTATGAAACCATCTTGCAGGACCAGAGTTGAGAAGACAGTCATCATTAATCAATGACAGGCAGAATTACATCTTGACTATGTTGATATAAAAACCACAACTCTCTTCTTAAAGAAAAAAGGAGATAGTTTATTCTGGAGCCATTTTGAGTGAGCACAGAACAAGAATACATATTTAAGTTACCTCAAATTCAATGTTTTAGTGCGAAAGCAGTTTAAGTTTTTGAGTTGACAGGAGCAAGTGGTTGGCCAAATTAGTAAATTCCAACAGGTTTCTACCTATCAATCATAAGATGTGAGATCAGACACAGAGTTAATCAAGGGATGATTGTTCAGTGGCCTAGATTAGTCCAAGCTAGCCTCTGGACCTATAACATTCCAATCTCTCCCCAGGACTGAGACTCTAATCAGTCTGTAGGCACAGCTCCTTTTCAGGGGTTCCCCTTCATAACCAGGACAGCTGTGATGTACCTCTTGCTCTCTATTTGTATGCAACCTTCTTATCAGTACCCCAAAACAGACCTGGAGTCCTTGGACCATTTTATTTGATAAATTTCTCAATGTATCTGTGCTGATTAAACTTCTCTCTGCTCTCAGCCTCACTCATCCCTTTAACTGTGTATCAGGGCAAGTGGCCCAGGCCTAGGTTGTTGAAACTGGTAAGACACAGACTTTTGTGGAAAACATCCATGGAATGTAAGTAGTCTGCAGGTAGACACACACCTTTAATCCCTGAATGTCTGAAAGAAGTGCCATCCTATCAGCTACTTAATAAGGTGGTGCATGGTAAGCAAGAGGCACCTTACATCGGGAAACCTAGATGTAACCATAATGTGATCGCTACACTGTGTAGAGCAGTATAAACTAAGCAGACCAAAAATGGCTGAAGGGGTAGGGGAGGAGAAACCTAATGATCCTAGCTCTGAATTGAGAGAGCATATGTACATTTTAGGAGTGTTGTAATAAACAATGAGTGTTGTTGCCTCTTTCAAGGTGCCAAGCCTTCAGGATTTTGGCAGCTCTGTCCTGTTGCGCAGCAGGCTTTCTATCCCTTCCCAGCCCATCACAGCACAGCCTGACAAAGCTGCTTTCCATACACATGATCACAACTTGATGGGGGAAAAAAATCCAGAATAGATTAGACGTCAGCCAAAAGCAAGACTAAATAGGATGAACCTAATACACACACACACACACACACACACACACACACACACACTCCACCACCACCACCACCACCAACAATACCAATAATAACAACAACATCACCCATCACCCACACAGTCTTTTATTTCTGTCTTTACCTTGTAGCTACACCAAGGCTCTTCAAGGTCTTTCTGATACTATGACATCTAGCTGTGATGTATCACAATCTTACATGGTTTAATCAGATTCTGTTTAAGCTTTTGCTACTGTCTTTTAAATTTTTTATATTTTATGTGTTTTATGTTTGGCCCAGTCTTTTTTTCCTCCCTTTGCCCATGCTTGAGCTTTGCTAAAGAAAAGCAGGTGAGAACATCTCGGTTTACACATAGATTTTCACATACCAGGCATAAACCTCTGGGCAACGAACCTGAAGTATAGACCCTTGAAATTCAAATGGGAGACACACCCAAGACGGGTGTGAAACTGGGGAGGACTTCAGAATTCATGCCACATAAATCAGCTGCTCTATCCTCCTGCCCACAGAATCTGCATATTTGTTTTCCAGAGGCAAAAAGATTTGCCTTACTTTACTTGGGCTTGTGATATGTCACACTTCAGTGCATGGGCAACTATAAGCCCCAGAAGAATAAAAGCTGTCATCCAATATATAGATTATTGCAATACAAACATAGTTATAATAAATATAAACAAGAATAAATCAAAAGTAATATTCTTAGAAATACATATTTAATAAATTTTAAATTGGTGTGTATTCATTATACATAGTTCATGGTTTCATAAGGAAATTTCATACATATATAATATACTTTGAGCCTTGTCTTAGTCAGGGTTTCTATTCCTGCAGAAACATCATGACCAAGAAGCAAGTTCGGGAGGAAAAGATTTATTCAGCTTTTATTTTCACATTGTTGTTCATCACCAAAGCAAGTCAGGACTGGAACTCAAGCAGATCAGAAGCCGAAACTGATGCAGAGGCCATGGAGGGATGTTCCTTACTGGCTTGCTTCCCCTGGCTTGCTCAGCTTGCTTTCTTATAGAACCCAAGACTACCAGCCCACGGATGGCACTGCAAACCGTGGTCCCTCCCCTCTGATCACTCATTGAGGAAATACCTTAAACTGGATCTCATGGAGGCATTTCCTCAAGGGAGGCTCCTTTCTCTGTGATAACTCCAGCTAGTGTCACAAAACCAGCCAGTACAAGCCTACGCCTCCCACAATGCATTTCCTCTCCATTCTCTTGCCTTGCCTCTCCCTTTACCACTCTAGCTTCACGATGACTGATTATATGTATAAAGATTCCCAAGTGAGAGAAAACATCTAATATTTATATATTTTTAAAAGATGTCTTTAAGTTGTGTTTGTGTGCAGAGGGGGTGCAAATGCACCCTAGCCTATCGAATCCAGAGAGGACTATGGAGTCCCCTGATGCTAGAGCTAAAGCGATTGTGAGCCATCTAATCTGGTTGGATACTGGGAATCAACCCAAGTCATTTGTGAGTATAATATGCTTTTAGTCACGGAGCCCTAATATTTGTCACTTAATATGCTTTTTTTTCTACTTGCATTTATTTTCCTGCACATGACATGTTATTTTTTAAAAGACCTATTTATTATTATTTTTCATTATGTGTATGTGTCTATGTCTCTGTGTGGGTGTGTAAATATGGGTGCAGGTGTTAATAGAGACCAGAGGTACCCAACCTGGGTGTTTTGAATTAGATTCATACCCTCTGCAAGAGAAATACGTTCTTAACTACTGAACTATGATTCCGGCTCCTAACTGTTTTTTCATGGCTGAAAAAATTCAATCTTGAAAATAAACCATGTGATTTATCAGTTCTCCACCGATGGACACAGTGTTGATTCCATAGCTTAGTGATTGTGAGTAGAACAACAATAGATCATGGAGCACCAATACTTCTGTAATATATCGCCTTTAAGTTCATTGAGAAGACGGGTCCCCAAGGAAGGAGTTAGGAAAAGGATTGTAGGAGCTGGAGGGGTTTGCAACCCCAAAAGAAGAATAACAGTATCAACCAACCAGACGCCCCAGAGTTCCCAGAGACTAAACCACCAACCAAAATGTACACGTTGGGTACATATGTGGCTGGAGCCACATATGTAGCATAGGATTGCCTTATCTGGCATCATTTGGGGGGAGAGGCCCTTGGTTCTGTGAAGGCTCCATGTCCCAGAGTAAGGGAATGCCAGGGCAGAAGTGAATGGAATAGGTGGATGGGGAAACACCCTCACAGAAGCAGGGGGGATGGGATAGGAGGTTTGCAGAGGAGAAACCTGGGAAAGGAGATAACATTTGAAATATAAATGAATAAAATGACCAATATTTTAAAAAAAAAAAAAAGAGAGGAAATTCAAGAATGATATGGCTAAGGCAAATGATAGGTCTAGGATTTGTTTCCTGAGAAGATCTATACTAATTTCCACAATGACTGGACAAATTCTTGTTCCCACTAGTGGTAAATAATGGTTTGTGTTTGTCCACATCATCAGTACCACCAGTTTAATGACTGCCAGCTGACAAGGGTGAGTTAGAAATCTCTGTAGTTTCTTTCAATTTATTCTGTGACCATTTCATATGTGTACAGTGAAATACAATCCAATTATTCTTTTGCTAGTGAAGTATACCATTTTTCATGGTTTTGACCATGAGTATTTCTTCTTTGAGAATTGTCTGTTCATTTCACCGTCTCATGCAATGTGTCATTTGATTTCTTTTAGATAGTTTGAGTTCTCTCTATATTCTATGTATTAATCCTATGCCAAATACATAAGCAAAGGTTTCCTTTCTTCCACAGCCTGCCTTTTCATTTCCTGGTATCTGTTCCTGTTCAGAAGCTTTGTGAATTTATAAGATCCCAGTTGTCAATCAATAACTTGTCTCTGGAGCAACTAGAGTCCTCTTGCAAAGCCTTTCCCTGTACCTTGGAGTATTTTCCCTACTCTTTCCTCTGACAGTTTCAGAATTTTAGGTCTTAAATTGAGGTTCTAGATCCAGTAGGCACTGTAGAGAGTGAACACGGGGATGTGGTATCGTTGTTTTGCATATGGATACAGAGTTTTCCCAGCACCATTTGCTGAAGAAGATTGCCTTTTCTCTAGTGTATCTTCTTTAACATCTCTGTCAAAAACAGAAGAATGTAGATGTATGGGTTTATATCTAATTCTCTCTTCTATTCCACTTAGCCATTCCTGTGCCACTACCATATTAGTTCTGTCGTGGCTGTGAAGTATGACTTAAATTCAGGTACAGTGATATCTCCAGGATTCATCTCTTTGTCAGGTGTGTTTAGGCAGTGTATGATATTTTGTTCTTCTGTGTATATTTTAAGTTTGTACTTTCTCTTTCTTTTTTTTTTTCTTTTGGTTTTTTCAAGACAGGGTTTCTCTGTGTAGCCCTGACAGTCCTGGAACTCACTCTGTAGACCAGGACTTTCTATTTCTTTAAAGAATGACATTGGAATTTTGGTGGAGATTTTATTGAATCTACACATTTTAGTATTATAGCTATTTCCATAATATTAACTCTTAGTATTACAACTATTTCCATAATATTAACTCTCCATATTCATGGAGAAGGAAGACTTTCCCTCTTCAGGTGCTTTCTTCAGTGTTGTAAATATTCACTATAAAGTCTTTAACGCTCTTCTCTACATTTGCTCTCGGGTATTGTAGGCATTTTAAGTGGACTGCGTTTTGCTGATTTCTGTCTTGGTATGACTGTTTCAGGTGTATAGGAGGAGTGCTGGCTTTCAGACATTCGCTTTATATTCTGCTGCTTTGCAGGGTGTATCTCACACAGCTCTGACTTTGCTGGTTGAGCTCTTGGAGTCTCTGATGCCTAACATATTACCATCTGCAAGTAAAGGCACTTTGAGTTCCCTTTCTGTTTGCATCCCTTTGCATTTCTCCAGCTAATATTTTGAAAACAATATTGAACAAGACTAGAGGAGATGGACATCCCTGTTGTGTTTCCGATTCTACTGAAGACGCTCCCTGATGTTTTCCCACTTAGTATAATAGTGACAAAGTATTTGTTGTGTGTAACCTTTGTTATGTTGAGATACAATTTTTCATAATGTCTTCAGGACTTTAATCTTAAATGGAAGTTGGACTTTGCCAACAGCCTCTCTTTTCTTGGTTTTATTGATATGATCCATCACTCTTATTGGTTCGCATATGTTGAATCAGATTGATATCTTTGGAATAAATCTAACTTGATCATGGCTAATGACAATTTTGATGTGTTCTTTTTTCATTTTATTCATTTTCTTTATTAATTAATTAATTTTTTACACTCCATAGTTTATTCCCCCCACCCACCCTCCAACTGTTCCATATCCCATACCTCCTCCCCACCCACCTGTCTCCATGTGGATGTCACCCCCCACACACCCCACCAGACCTCTAAACTCCCTGGGGCCTCCAGTCTCTTGAGGGTTAGGTACATCATCTCTGAATAAATACAGACCTGGAAGTCCTCTACTGTATGTGTGTTGTGAGCCTCAAATCACTGGTGTGTGCTGTCTGTTTGGTGGTCCAATGTTAGAGAGATCTCCTTGAGGGTGCAGATTAATTGAGACTGCCGGTCCTCCTACAGAATCGCTCACCCTTCTCCTCAGCTTCTTTCAGCCTTCCCTAATTTAAAAATCGGGGTCAGCTGCTTCTGGCCATTGGTTGGGTGCAGATATCTGCATCTGACTCTTTCTGCTGCTTGTTGGGTCTTCCAGAGTGTGGTCATGCTAGGTCCTTTTTT
>JADRCD010204091.1:11346-40837 GCA_019843815.1 Montemys delectorum
TGAGTGCTCCATAGACTCAGTAATAGTGTCAGGCCTTGGGACCTCCCCTTGAGCTGGATCCCACTTTGGGCCTGTTGCTGGACCTTCTTTGCCTCAGGCTTCTCTCCATTTACATTCCTGTAATTCTTTCAGACAGGAACAATTATGGGTCAGAGTTGTGACTGTGGGATGGCAACACCATCCCTCACTTGATGTCTTGTCTTCCTGCTGGAGGTTGACTCTCTTAGTTCCCTCTCTCTACAGTCAGGCATTTCATCTAAGGTCCCTCCCTTTGAGTCCTGAGAGTCTCTCACCTTCCAGGTCTCTGGTGCATTCTGGAGGGTCCCCCAACCTCCAATCTCCCAAGGTTGCCTGTTTCCAAAGGGCTTCAATCCTTTTTGATGTGTTCTTGAATTCAGCTTTCAAACATTATATTGAGAATTCTTTTTTTGTTTGTTTGTTTGTTTGTTTTTGTTTTTGTTGTTGTTGTTGTTTGGTTTTTGGAGACAGGGTTTCTCTGTGTAGCCCTGGCTGTCCTGGAACTCACTCTGTAGACCAGGCTGGCCTTGAACTCAGAAATCCACCTGCCTCTGCCTCCCAAGTGCTGGGATTAAAGGTGTGTGCCACCACTGCCTGGCTTTTTTTTTTATATTGAGAATTCTTACATCTATATTTATCAAGGGTGTTAGCCAATAATGAAGTGTGTGTGTGTGTGTGTGTGTGTGTGTGTGTGTGTGTGTGTTTGGTGTTAGTATCAGGGTGATACTAGCCAGCTCCTTCAGCACACTTTGATAGGATTCTTTCCTTTTCTATTTTATGAAATAGTTTGGGATGTGTTGGACATAGTTCTTCTTTGAAGATCTGGTAATACTGAGTAGTAAATACATCTTGGCTGGGGCTTTTGTTATAGGTATAAATTTTTATTATTCCTTTAATCTTATTGTATTTTACAGATCTAAATAAGTAACATCTATTGTCTTGGTATAGTTTGGTTAGGTCATAAATGTCTAGAAATTCACCATTTATTTCAGATTCCCCAATTTATTAGAATATACATTTTTAATGTATATCCTAGTGATTTTCTAAGTTTTGCAGCAATATTTTGTAATGTCTGTTTTCCATTTCATATTTTATTAATTTGAATATTTTTCTCCATATTTTGGTTAGTTTGGTCAAAAATTTGCACACTCTTTTAATCTTTGCAAGTGACCCACTTTGTTTCATTATCCCTTTGTGTTGTTTTTCATTTCTGTTTCATCAATTTCCTCCCTGATCTTAATTGGTTTTTTTTTCATATACTAATGTGTGGTTGATGATTTTAGCTTTTCCAATGTCCTAAGATATCTCATTAGATTATTTAAGATCAATCTGATTTACAGGGTATACACTGATATCCATAAACTGTTAGGAAAGTCTATTTTTAAAAGTTCTCCAAGGAAACCAGTGAGAGGAAATGAAGGAGTGGTTACCAAGCACCTTCTCTGGTGGTCCTGCAGAGGCAGAAGTGGTCCTGCAAACATCGTACAAACAGTGACTAATGATGTTCAAACAAACCTTCAAAACATCCAGGCATGCCACTGATTATGGAGGAATGTAAAATAGCATCGGGTTTGAAAAACATTGCTGAATGTCATTGTAGCATTGGCTCAAAGGTGGCTCCGCTCCCTCACATAGATGATGGTATAAAGTGCCATCTCGAGAAGTTTAGGATTCCCTCTAAGGTAATGAAAGTCATGTGAAATCCCTTCAGTGAGGATTTGTTCTATAGGAACGAAAGTAGCATCCACTGCATGGAAATCTATTCAGTGGGATGGGTGTTGTTGAAGCCTTTTGAGGACATCAATATCTGTATTAGAGTGGCACATTAGAAAAACACCTCTGGCTACAAAAGCAAACACAGCTCATCTGAAGGCCACTGGGGATGCGTGAAGACATTAAATTGGGTACCATTTGACTGTGAGGAGCTGACCTATTTCCTTTGCCAGGATGGATGTGATAGTGGGAACTCATGATTCAAAGAAAGGACAGAGGTGGAACAGTAACTTGAGGAAGGCAAAATGTGTTATCCAAGTGTGAGTATGACACTAGATCAGTGAGCATCAGGGATCCACTCCTGGAAGCTTGCCTTTGGGGTAGATCCCAAGATTAATTGCATATATTTTCTTTTTTTTTTTTTTTCTAAACTGCAGTCTTGCCTATATGTTGTCTTAATCCCTGTTATCCTGCTTACTAAGACCATTATTCAAATTGAGAACTGAAAAGAACTCATGAAAGATTGTAAACTCACACCTTTGTTCAATCCCAGACAGAGAATGCTCTTAGAATATTTTACTGCGTAACAAGATTATTTCCTGAAGCTTTGACCTGATCGTATCAGGATGAGTAGAAAAGGATGTTATAGAGTAGAAAGGAAGGAACGGGAGAAAGAGATCAGAAGCAAAGCAGACAGAGGTCATCGTGTGATGGATTAGTCTCAGTGGCAGGCATAGAATACGTATCTTACTATTGGCCCAGAACAGGAACTATGGGCAGTTAGGCTCAGAGAGACGATGAGCTACTAGAAGAGATAGTGTGGTATCTGCCCCAGTTCATTTCAGGAGTGACTCCCCCCACCCCACCCCCCAGCAGCTGGCAGCCTTGGGTGCTCAGTCCAACTGCTATAGGAAGAAATGAACAGGAGACACAGAATTGGAGAAGGCAGTTCTTGACATTAATTCCTGATAAGAAGTCCATTTCCTAGGGCCAGGCTGAAGCCATCCTCTTGAAAACCATTTCCTTCCTTCGTCTGTCTGGAGCAGCAGCTCTTAGCCTTGGAGTGGCTCATTCTAAGACCCAAATGAGTGCTACAGAGTCACTCAGCAGAGAGCTGCACAGACACACATCTACTGCACCATTTCCCATAATCATTGGAGTCCCCTGACTCCTCTCGGGTTGGCAACCTGCGTGAGGAATGAGAACAGCCTGAGTCTGCTGCCACAGCACATGGGTTAAGATCAAGGCCACACATCGATGTTCCATGTGTGCAGCAGGCAGAAGGCAGGCTGTGTGTGAGCTGGCATTGTAGCCTCATGAGTAGTCCTGGCTGTACCCGTGTATGTAGCTGCGCTGGTTCCCACAGAGTGGGATTCTTAGTGGGCATCAGGGAAGGAAAGATGCCATCATTGTGTACAAAGTTGTCAGCTGATGCCAAAAGCTGCCAAGTGCCACAACCTAGCAGGTGACAGCTACTTCTCCATAGATATTATTAAGCCACCTTCTTGGTGAACAAGCTGAATCTGGGGAAAGATAACTTTGATTCTCTTATACTGAGCAGCTATGACTGTGTGACTATGGAAAGGCTCATTGTTCAGTCATTCAAATCCCTTTCATACAGAGATGTGTCTCTTTTTCTTCTCTTTACAAAAGTTAATCTTAACACTGGTTTTCCTATTCCAGGTTACTTGCCACACTGAATCGGGCTGCTGCTGCCCTTTACAGTGTCTGTGTGTGAGTCAGAAAAAGGCACTTCTCCTCCCAGGTGGGTGCCACCCTACGCCAGGGCACATGGCTGGCAAGTGAAACACAGGCTGGATTTCAGCCCCCTTGCCCTTTGGCCAGATATCTTTATGAGTCAACCGACCTGCCCAGCCTTACACAGCAGTCTTGAGCAGAATTCTCCCAAAGCTGTTGGGTTTGCAGAGCCAAGGGCCAAGCTTTGTTTTCGAGGGGGGCTGCGGCATGATGAGGCCAGTCTCGCAACTATTTAGCTATTCGCTAGCTGTGCCTTCTTAGACAAACTGCTCTGAAAGTTTCCTCCTTTGAAGAGAATGCACTATAAAAATGGAAAGATAAGGCTCTCAGCAGAACACCAGGGCAGGTTGTAACTTGGAGGCAGCTCGGCAAATGAAAATATATCAATAATGAAATGAAACGCAATTCAAAACAACTTATGTTGTCTTTGGGCCTCAGAAATAATCTCCTTCCCATTATTAAGGAAAATGCTAGTCCTTTTTCATTTCTAGTAAATTCAAATCTTGTTTTCAAAAGATGATCATGTCTAGCTAAAATTGCTTCCACTTAGCTATTCTCTTGGAATGACAAACCCATTACTGCTGGTGTTTATTGGCATTATTATTAGTCATTGTCAAACCTTGAAGGAAAAATCATGGACTGAAACCCAGAAAAAAGTAATCTTATTTTCATAAATATGTTGCCAAATAATTATGTCCATATCCACTCAGCTTTAGTATAAATTTCTCATGTGAAACAGAAATAGCCATAGGTGGCTTAGAAATCAGCCAGAAAAACAGATAAAAAGATAAGGCATATTTTGCAATATATTAGTTTTGGCATTGATCGTGAACTTTAGAGCTTGTCTAAGCCCCACTTTTTCTTTCTTTCTTTTCCAAGCACTGATGACTTTCTTCACAGAACATAATCAATTTACCAATGGAGCCCTGAGGCTGCTCCCAATTTCCTTCAGTAATATATGTTAATGATCAAGCAAAGGTGGCTTCTGAATTATTTAAGAAATGAGAGGGAGTGAAAATCATCCCAGAGTTAAGGGTTGCGGTCTTCCCTACCTCCTTTGCCTACCATGTCTGTATACCAGTCATACCAACATTGTTCCTTCTGGAGTTTAGAGTCTTTTGTTGTGCACAGATATGACTCTGCAAGCTACTAAGTGGCCACCAACCAGATGTGAGAGTGAGACTATACTGAGGTGTATTTGGGACTCAAAGGGCTTCTAAAATAAGGACTTGAAATGAATAATAGCATATAGAGAAACAGCATATTATTGTCTTGGGTATGCCTTTAAATTCCTTATATGTCGTTGTCCCTTCCCATGTCTTTGCCACTGGATAAGTTTGTCTGTGGTGAGACAGAAGCACCTCATCATCGCTTCCCAGTACATGACGCTTCATTTCCAACAGATAGTTAGCTCTGACAGTAAGCAGAGAGAGGTGGGACATCAGGTAGAACCTTCCTGTCCACCCCTAGCCTGTAGAGGACAGTTTGTCTGATGTTCACTTAAAGTGCTTCAGTCCAAATGAGAGAGAGAAGCCCTCCAGACACCTCAAGTGGGCAATTTTTCATCTCTTAGCAAAGGAGGAAGAAAAAGAAAATGAGCAGTTATTAACTATGGCAGGAAAGATAGACTCTAAGAAGCCAGAACTTGTCATCTGGAAGAACAGACAGAAGGACCAGACCAGAAGTAATGTACAAATAGATAGGAAATTATTTTGAGCCATGTAATCATATGAGTACAAAATAGAAGTTATTATTTATTGAAGGAAAAGAATTTTAGAAACTTAGCATCAGACCGAATCACAGAGAGGATTCAGAAGTAAGAGACTAGAGTACAGAGTATAGCCTGCTCCACGCTGTGCCTGCTAGGATCTATGGTGGAAGCGTTTTTCACCGGAGGAATCCAGGGGTCATGCCCCGTCTCCTCCTGACCTAAGCAGCTTTGCCCCTGTGCAAGGTGATGAATCTTTCTTTACTTTTCATTCCATGAGATTATCTGACATCCTAGAAGGATGGCTGCCTTTTTTTTTTTTTTTTTTTACTTTTTGATTCAGTATTTTAATGTCACACAGGCTTGTAGTAGCTTGCACACATTTTTTACTTTGTCTTCACTGCTATTGTTTTTAATTTTCAAATCTGAAGTAGTTTATACTTTTCTATTGAGAAGTTGCGAGGCCTTCAAATGATTACCACTGATGTCTTCTTCTAACAGTAGTGAAATAGAGGCATGTGTTCTGCCTTGTGGGGAAGCAAAGAGAGTCTTCCAGCGCATCGTCGTTGATACTCTAGTCTAGAGACAAATGGGAATGGAATGAATGCAGCTTTGTGCAGCAATTCGGCAGCAGGAGAAGCAATGTGTTTTGCTGGGAGATAATCTTCTAGAAATTAGAACTCCGCCGGGCAGTGGTGGCACATGCCTTTAATCCCAGCACTTGGGAGGCAGAGGCAGGTGGATTTCTGAGTTTGAGGCCAGCCTGGTCTACAGAGTGAGTTCCAGGACAATCAGAGCTACATAGAGAAACCCTGTCTCAAAAAAATAAAGAATTAGAACCCAAAATAGAAAGGCCTGAGAAGCTTTGAAAGGGCCTGGTGGGTGAGAAATTTGCATCACAGGATCCCATGAAAGTAGCTATTGATTAGCTTGAGAAAAGTGTGCCTTAAAACCATCACACTCAGTGTGCCATTGATCTTCAGAATATCTCACCAAGCTACAGCTCAGCGCTTATCAAGGAATTTAACAATACCCTAAAGAAAGAAAGACTCAGTTGAAAGAGCAGAGGCCAGCGAGGCCCTGGAGGCCTCCCTTGATTTTAATATTTCCAAGCTCTTCCAGCAGCTGTGGTGCTTTGATTCATCACTACTGGGAGGTCGGAGACTGGGGCTAAAATTCACTTCTCCCTGAGAAAAAGGCACTTTGATATGAATAAATGAGTAGATGTTTACTGTATCGATATCTGCCGAGGCTTCTTATGGGGATCTTGGGAGACTATTAATTGCAGCAATGAAAACTCTTTAGAAATGACATGGCCGACCTGACTAACCTGGCTCAAAGCTCAAAGTTGGTGCTTTAAGACACGATCAGCAGACATAGCAACAAAGAAAAGAGAAGAAAGAGCCACTCATTCCTCAGGAAATGGGCCTCAGAGATACATAAGACCTCTTGTCAGTAGTGAAAGAGATGAACAAAATACCATACGCATATGTGTTATCACATGCATTCATGTGCTCAGGCAGTGTGGTGGCGCTCTTTTAGACTCCAATTTGGCCAGAGCGTGGTCATGACATTATTCTTTTATTGCATATAGATGAAATTACTTGGTTTTGCATAGGAAGCATTGGAGAAATGGCTTTCCATCTGAAGCAACTAATTACTCAGGTAAAAGTATTGTTCAAGAGGCATTTGGTGAACACTACCTATTATCTTCAAGAAGCTATAAGTGAGTTTCCACAATGGAACTCTGTCAGCTGACCCACATTGCTGGGCTTGCCTTTCTAATTGGATGCACCTTCCAGTAAGCTGGTATTCAGAAAAGTGGAAGGAATTGTGATCCATATTGTGAAATCATAGATTTTTCCTGCGAACGTGAAGATAAGAGGGTACAAGGGCTCTAACTATAGGATTCAGCAAGGCTATCTTTCTGTCGCTGGTTTTTTTCTAATTACATTTCCTCCTGCTGTTTTCTCCATCCAAATCCTCCCACATAACCCCAATATTGAAAACTTGTGTTTGAAGATTGGTACTGATTTTTTTAAAAACAGATCGTCAAGCAAGAGAGAGGAGTGTGCAAAGCGGTGTGTGTTCACTTGCACTAGTGAGAAAGTGTGTGCCCTCAAGGAGCACCTGTGTGGCTGAAATCACAGGAGAGAGAATGGTAATCTCCCCAAATACCTGAACATCGCTGATCAAGAGACAAGTGGGAATAGTGAAGGGCAAGCTTCCATATTCTACCTCAAAAGGTCGGTTCATCCTAATTCTTCTGGTTGTTGAAAAATAACTAATCATGCAAGTACTACCAAATCCTCTCTGCTCTCCTTTCCTCCTCTCCCAGTGTTGGAGTGGTCACTAGCAGCTAATATCCCAGTTATGGGCGATGGCTGGCCATTTTAGATAGGACAGATAAAGAAAAGCCAGGTTGTAAGAAAAAACACAGAACTGAGAGCCTCTCTCAGATACCAGTGCAGCAGGAGTAGAGAGAAAAGTGGACAGGCAAACAGAAGCACATAGGAAGTCAGACACCTTCTCCACAACCTGTGTGATGGTAGACATAAAAGATACGAATATAATGCAGATATATATAAGATATGCATGAGTGTAAATATGCATCTGTACACGTGTGAATATGTGTACGTAAATTCTCACTCTAGGGTAGGTCAGCGTCTCTATTGTGCATCTGCTGACAACCTCTACAGTGTCTCATGGTTAATTCCAAACTCAGGTCACCAGATGGCCCTAGTTAAACTCTGAGGGACACAGAATAAAACAGAAACTAAGGATTTTGGGAGAGATCCGTGAGGAGCAGAGGGTGTGGCGGAAGGGAGAGGGAAATAGACAGGATGGGGAGAACACCAGAATGCATTTTGTACACGTGCGCAGCTGTCCAAGAAAACATGTGTGAATCAATGGTACTGTTTTGTAAGGATTGTCCCCACCATGGCACAGACAGAAACAGAATCCACCTTACTATGGTTTGCCAGCCTGGAGGGAGGCTTGGTGCATAAATCACTCAATCCACAAGGTGAAGACTGGTGTTCAAATTCCACAGACCCATGTGAAAGCCTGACATGCGTGTCAGCCACCAGGAAGAGATAGGGCATCCGGGTCAAGCTGGCTACTAGCTCAGTGATTCATGAGCTCTAGGTTTGTCAAGAGATTATGCTTTAATAAGGTGGAAAGTGATTTTAAAAGATACCAGAGGTCAATTTCAGGCTTACACACATACACACACACCACAGACACACACACACACACACACACACACACACACACATTTCCATGTACATATATGCACCCACACTCATATATGATCACACATGCAAAGACTCACGCACACGTACACATGTACACCACACGCACATAGACATGAAATAAAAAGTCGCATCTCTTTGAAAACATAGCATGCGAACTAGAACCATGTAAACTGAGCAGGTCAGAGGGACTTGCCTGTCTAACTCCACTGCCTCTCTTCGGGGCCTGTTGGCCCCCACCTTCTGCTTCCGCAGCACCAGGCCCTTCTTACCTCTCCTGCCTTTCCCCTGCTCTTTTCTGAAATCTGCATGCTTTCTACATTGTAGCTCTGTGCATAGATGATTCATTGCTCCATTCAGTTCTTGAATGTCCATACCCTGCAGACCTCTCTACCTGCAGCAGCGCTTCCCCACCACCTGCTCAAAGCACGCCCCCTGTCGATAACACTTACAATTGCAGTTAGTTAGTACTTGTCTCCCAGTAGATCTTTCCCTGAGACTACAGATGCCTTAATGTCAAATAAAAATATAATGTATACAGCCTGTCATGACAGGTACTTGGCACTATATGGATCCCCTATGATTGGTTAGAGACAAATGGAGAGATACATGCAGTAAAAATACAGACACAGGTGCACAGGCACACACACACACATACACATCACATCACATCCTTATGGAGATAAAATTGCACATTTAGCATTGTTTTGAAAAGGTGACAGTGGACTTTGCTTTCTGTTTTTTTGCATTTGTGCACAGTCACACTGACTTCTTTGGGCTGCACAGTTCATTGACGGTTTGCACAGCTGAGGATTCTCGTAACAGCATCGACAATCAGAAAGGGAAGGTCTTCAGAACTCTGAAATACCCCTTATGCTGATCCTACATCAAAACTTTACCTTGTTCTGAGCCCTGGAACATGCTCCTAAGATTGGAAGAACGCAATGTAGGTCATTGTCAGCCTCTTTTCCACTTAGCTTAGTTCCTTTGAAATCCATTCCATTTGCTGTATAGAGTGATTATTTTATGTCACAACACAGAAATAAAGGCGTGGTGTCTGTTTCCTCAGTCACTCCTGGACCCTTGGATATTTCTAATTTTTAACCCTTACTGATAGCTATGAGCACGCATGAATGCATTTGTACACGAACCAAAGTTCTCCTTTCCTGAAATACATACCTAGGAATAGATGGGTGGATCAGGCCAAGAAATAGCAAGTGCAGTTTTGCATTTAGCATTAAAAAGCTGCCAACATTTTCTTCAAAAAAAAGCTGTGCCAGTTTCTACCCTGCCAGCACCAAGTGTGAAAATTATAGTAGCTCCCAGCTTGGTAGCACCTGGCATTGTCTTTCTCGTGTGTGTGTGTGTGTGTGTGTGTGTGTGTGTGTGTGTGTGTGTGCGTTCATGTGTGTTACATACATGATAGGTGCTTATTTATGATAGCCTTCATAACAGCTGTGTGACAGCATATCATGATTCAGATTTACACTTATTTAATGGTTACTAATTTGGGGAATAGTTGCAGGCTTACTTTCATCTGTGTATCTTTATCAAGTGTCCACTCAAATATCTTGCCTGTTATAATTGAGTTGTTTGTCTTCAGATTGCATTCTGAGAGCTCATTATTATATCATAATCAAGGTTTCTGAGTGACATGCAATTTTCACTTGTTTCTCTCAGGCTGTAGTTTATCTGCTCATTCCCTTGACAGCAGAACTCACAGAACAAATGCTGGATTTGGCTGTTTGATGTTCAATTGCTCCACGCTTTTCTTATGTATCATGCTGTGGGTCTCCTATGACTAAACTGAGCTTGGTAAACCTTGTACCTGCTTTCTTCCGTAAATTTTCTAATTTTGCATTTCATACTTCGGTGGGAGATCCGGTCTTAGTCATTGCATGAGAAAATGGTGGATTGTTCAACCTGCACTGCTCTGACAAAACACCTGATGTATTAGTTAGGGTTCTCTAGAGTCACAAAATTTATGGGTAGTCTCTATATAGTAAGGGAATTTGTTGATGACTTACAGTCTGTAGTCCAACTCCCAACAGAAGCAACTGTGAATGGAAGTTCAAGGATGGAGCAGTTGCTCAGTCCCACAAGGCAAGCAGGTGAAGAAGAGAGATAAATCTTCCTTCTTCCAATGTCCTTATGTAGGTCTCCAGCAAAGGTATGGCCCAGATTAAAGGTGTGTGCCACCCTGCCTTTAATCCCAGATGACCTTGACCTCAGAGATCTCCCTGTCTTAATCTTCTGGGATTCATAGCCACTATGCCTCAAGATCTCCATGCCAAGGTCCAAGTCAGAAACGTGTATCTCTCAGCCTCCAGATCAGTGAGCCTCCCAACTCTGGATTGTAGTTCATTCAAGATATATCAAGTTAACAACCAGGAATAGACACTACACCTGATAAGATCAAGTTAGAGGAGGGAAGACTGATGCAGGGGAAGGTTGGGGTGAGGGGGTGGGCTGGAGCTGTTCAAGATTGAGCCAGTAATACAGCAACACATCATGGCAGTGTGAGCTTGTGATAGGCAAGACTATCTCCCAATGGCCCTAAGAAATACAGAGCAAGGAAGGAGACGATGTGTCTCCAATGATCTAACTTCCTCCTGTACCTGTAATATATGTATTATATATGTAAATATATATACATATATATACACATATAGATGTAATTTGTACAATGCTGGCCACACTCTTATAACAGTTGCTTTCAACTATCTTTCAAATGTAAAGCTTGATGTGGAAGGAGCAGTATATTTTATTATTCAGACATCAATCATTTCTCTTGCTCTTCCTGTGTTACTGGTGTTCCAGGTTTCATACTGATATTTTTTTCCCCCTTAGAAGAACTGTATTCCTTTAGAACGTGTCTGCCAAGGATGTATATTCTTGGTCTCCTTTCTCCTGAGATGGTCTGTATTTCAGCTTTATGCCTACAGTATATATTTATTTTGCTAGATTTAGACTTCTAGGTTGGCAATGCTTTTCTTTTCACATTTAAGCAATGTGTTCTGGCGTCCATAGTTTCTGGTAAGAAAACAATGGCCATTTGGATATTTCTTTCTCTAAATATAATACTTTTCTCTGGTTGTAAGATTTCCTTTCCTTGATTTTTAGAAGTGTGAGTGGCTGTAGAAGTTTTTTGTTTGGTTTTGTTTTGTTGTTTGAATTATCATTCTGAGGACTCATGAGTTTCTTGAATCTTAAGATTATTTCTAGTTGAATCCATGAAAAATTGAGTCATTGTTTCTTCCCATGATTTTTCATTTTGGTTGTTGTTGGTTGTTGTTGTTGCTGCTGCTGTTGTTGTTGTTGTTGTTGTTGTTTTTCCTTAAGGTATTTGGGGACACTTCATGTTTCTTTACATGGTGTAGAATTTATCATTGGGTCCTAAAGATTTTGAATGCCACATTATGGGACTCTACGGAGATTGTTGACCTTTAAAAAGTATAATTTAACAGGTAAATTGCCTTATTGTATATAGGCTAACTGTTCTTATGCACCATTTTGAGTTCCTGATTATAATACCTGATCATTTTCTTTTCTTTTTCTTTCTTTTTTTGTTTTGTTTTGTTTTGTTTTGTTTTTTGAGACAGGGTTTCTCTGTGTAGCCCTGGCTGTCCTGGAACTTACTCTGTAGACCAGGCTGGCCTTGAACTCAGAAATCCACCTGCCTCTGCCTCCCAAGTGCTGGGATTAAAGGCGTGCGCCACCACTGCCCGGCTACCTGATCATATTCAACATTTGTGGGTCTCTTCATCACCATTTGTCTTGGACAGGCAGCTGTCTACCTGATATTTCAGTTCTCAGAGCTTTAGATACTGTAATATTCTCGAGATTTGGTTGTGTTCATGCACTATTTGGTGGTGAGCCCAGGGTTAACACACAACTCCTTGAGATTGCTTTAGCCGGCTCCTTTCTCTCTAGCCTGGCCCTTTTCATCCTTTCTTGCTCACAAAGGTTTCCTCAAATGCAGACGAGGTAAGAAATTCAGGACTGGATCCACTGCTCTGTTTGAGTCCTGGTTTGGGTCCAGGAAACAAAGTAAGCATGATAACCGTCCCTGTTTGTCTCCTTAGGTTCGTAATTCCTAAGTTAGAAGAAAGGTTTCTTTCTCCAGTTTCTGACTCCCACCTGAACCAGAACATTTTCTGAACGCTTAGGGAGGAGAGACCAACAGTCACAACAATAGTAACAACAATCAAGTCTTCCCTCTACAATCTGTCCCACAAGGATCAGCTGTCCCACTGCTTTATCAGAGAATATTCTGTTTGTGTAGGTGAATGAGGGCACTCTGAGTGCAAGTGGGAAGAAGCCTAAGGCAAAGATAGGTAGATATACCAGGAAGCACTGCTCTGCTGAGCTCTGCTGAGCTCTGCTCCTCACCACCTCTACCATGATTAATTTTTCAGAATTGTTGTATAGTTTTTTCTGCGTGTTCTGACCAATGTTCGCAGTTATATTAAGAGACTAGGACGAGTCTGTTAAGTCCATCTTAATTAGGGGCAGGACCTCAAGTAAAACGTAGTAAGTTGTATTATGTTTTACAACTAGATACAACCTTAAAAATATCAGACTGAGTTCAAACCAGCATAAACAGTTGTGGGCGCTGATCACCACGAAGAGGAAATGAGCAACTGGCTGAGTGGGGAATTGTAAGTTGCAACTCTGCACACTCAAGTTAAACTGTCATTCTGAACGGGGGGCAAGGGGCGTTAGTATCCTCAGCCGGAAGCCCTGCTGCTGAGCAGACACTCAAAAGCCAGTCTTTTTATAACCATCATTTTATCTATTTACATTGCAGAGGTTGCTCCCTGTCCCCTCCCACAGTTCCTCTCCTATTCCTCCATCCCCTGACCTCCAAGAGGGTGCCTCTCCCTTCGCTGGACCCTCAAGTTTCTCTAGCATTAGGCACATCTTTTTCCACTGAGGCCAGACCAGACACTCCTCTGCTACATATGTGCCACGGGCTTAGAACCAGCACCTGTATGCTGCCTGGTTGGTGGCTCAGTGTCTGGGAGCTCCCTGGAGTCCCAGTTAGTTAGACTGCTGGTATTCCTATGGGGTAGCGCTCCCCATCAGCTTCTTCAATCCTTCCCCTAATTCAACCACAGGGGTCCTTGACTTCAGTCCATTGGTTGGGTGTAAGTATCTGCCTCTGTCTCAGTCAGCTGCTGGTAAGGCCTCTCAGAGAACAGCCATGCTAGGTTCCTGTCTGTGAGCACATTGTAGCATCAGTAATAGTGTCAGGACTTGGTGACCATACTCCACCTCCATGAGATGCGTCCCAAGTTGGGCGAGTTATTGGACTGCTTTCCCTTCAGTCTCTTCTCCACTTTTGTCCTGCAGTTCTATTAGATTGGAACAATTCTAGGCCGGAAAATTTGACTGTGGGTTGATAACACCATCCTTCCACTTCAGGCCCTGTCAATCTGCTGGAAATGGACAATTCATGTTTCCTTTCCCCAATGTTGGGCATTTTGACTAAGGTCACTCCCATTGAGTCTTGAGAGTCTCTCACCTCCTGGGTCTCTGGTACTTTCTAGAGAATTCCCTCCTCCTATCCCCTTCCCCCAAGGCTGCTTATTTCTATTCATTCTCCTGGCCCTCTGGACTTCTCTCTTGTTCTTCCATACCTGATCCTTTCCCCTTTTCCCCTCCCCTCCCCTCTCCTACCCATCTCCCTCCCTCCCTCTGCCTCCCATGATTATTTTCTTCCCTCTTCTAAGTGGGATTGAAGCACCTTCACTTGGGCCTTTCTGCTTGTTAAACTTCTTAGGGTCTGTGGGTGGTGTCTTAGGTATTCTGTACTTTTGGCATTATAATATTCAGTTATCACTGAGAACATACCATGCATGTCCTTTTGGGTCTGGGTTACCTCACTCAGGATGATATTTTCTAGTTCCATCCATTTGCTTGCAAAAATGATATCCTTGTTTTTAATAGCTGAATATACTCCATGTGTAAATGAACCACATTTTCTCCATCCATTCTTTGGTTGAGGGACATCTGGGTTGTTTCCAGTTTCAGGCTATTGCAAGCAAGGCTGCTATGAACATAGTAGACCACATGTCCTTGTGGTACAGTGGGGCATCTTTTGGGTATATTCCCAGGAATGGTATAGTCTTTTATGATTCATTGTTTGGACAGCCCTCCTGTCTGTGCACAAACTTCATGAGAGAATTCAAAAATGACAGGCACTTGCACATACACATGCAGACACATGCACACAGATACCTCCACACACATGCACACACAAACACACATGAACACGCACATGCAGACACATGCACACACAAACACACACAGACACACATGAACACACACAGACACAGGCACATGCATACACATGGACACACAGGCACATACACACATATGCACACACAAACACACACAGACACACATGAACACACACATATAGACACTTGCTCATGCAGACACCCTCTCCTGTACCTTCTCTTAAAAGTTTCCCACTCACAATTTGTTTCTGCCTGAGAAACTCGTATTCAACCCCAGGTATATAGCTATATATAAAGGGATAGATGTAAAATAAATATTTACCGATCATAAATCATAAAGAAACACATTTTCAAACAATGGTGGGCATGAATTTTTACCACTTACTAAGTATGAGAGCAAATTTGCATACATATAAGAGGACTGGACTCATTTACTCTTAAAGGAGGGATCCTCTTGGCTGACTATCAGGCCTATGAGATGACAAGCCTGTTCAGTTTTTCAGAGCGGGTCACATTTTTATTTTAAAATTGTTGATCCCGAGAATGCCACTTCAGATGATTAGTACAAAACTGCAGAGGTTATGTTTAAGGGCATGTCTCAAAAACTGTTGGAAGTTAGTTATGTCCAAATCCTAAACCTGTATGTAGTAAAATCACTACAGGAATATCAAACCCAGTAATAGTCTTGGGTCTGAGCTGAGGTGTTTAACGCAACATTTGTTGCTGTCTTGTGACATTACAGCAAAGCAAGCATGGTCAGAATCAGGCCTTCTCTGAAGTTGTATGTTCAACACCAGGCCTTCTCTGAAGTTGTATGTTCAACACCAGGCCTTCAGTGAAGTTACATGTTCAGAACCAGGCCTTCAGTGAAGTTGCATGTTCAGAACCAGGCCCTCAGTGAAGTTACATGACACAACACAGGCAGGCGCTTCTGGATTCATCAATACTCCTTAGACATCTAATTCGGAATTGACCTTTGCTTGTCTTCCATTAAAAAAAAAAAAAAAAACCTTTCACTGTCACCAAAGCTTCGTGACCTGCACATTCAGATGGGCAGATAGCACACATCTAAGAAATGTTTTTCAAGGACCTATGCAACATTTGAAATTATTGTAGGAAATTATGGAAACCTTAAGATTAAAACAATTTGATGAATTTAAAAAGTAAAACATGAAAGAACACTGGAAACTAACTCAATTAGAATTCTAAAATAATTAAATCTTAAAAATGAAATCAAGATTCAAATTGAACTAATATTCTATTACGCAACCAATTACATGCTGTATATAATATTTATAACACTGTTAGAATTGAGGGGGAAGTATCAGAATTAAATCTGATCTAATTTGATAATCAGATTTAGCCAATCTTATAAGTGTCTGCCGCATTTGAGAACTATATAAACAATCATCAATATGCTTATTTATTTACTTACTTGTTTTTATTGATTTACTTAGTTTCTTGTTAATTTATTCTAAAACCTTACTTACCCCTCCTAAGTAAACCTCAGAAGACATTGTGTTAGAACTTTGATGCTTACAGGACTGGGTTATGGCTCCGTGATGAAAGGCCCCTGATGGCCACATGGATGAGCAGGATTTCTGCCCAGGTATTCCTGGATCATTTACCTGGAGGATAGGCTAAACAACAGATAAGAAAGAATTTGCTTCCAAACAAGGTGGGAATAGAGAACCATGCCCCCACATGTTGCCCTCTTACTTCAATAAGCATATAACAAGGCACACATCACAGTCAAAAACCACAATATATATGCGTGTGTTCACACACCTCACAGAAGAATGAAAGAAAAGAAACGCTGAGGTGGATTTCAGTTTTGTCTGCTTGGTAAGTATTTCTTGAGGACACAATGAAGTGGACTTCCTTTATTCCTGGGCATGAAGGCTTGCATAACGGGATTCAGTAGCTGACAACAGGCCATTCCCGAAGACTTTGGCTGATTTATGCATTGGTCCCCACAGAATTTTGTTACTGCTCCCATTCCCCTCTCTCTCTCTCTCTCTCTCTCTCTCTCTCTCTCTCTCTCTCTCTCTGTCTGTCTGTCTGTCTCTCTCTCTCTCTCTCTCTCTCTCTCACACACACACACACACACACACACACACACACACACAGTGAAAAAAAGAGAGCACGAATTTGAAGGAGATGGTCAGAAGTGGGTATAAGGATGGGTTTTAAAGGAGAAAGAGGAAATGGGAAGTGTAGTTATAGCTGAGGGGCAGGGTCAGCCACCATGGATACCCTTACTGGTCACTGTCAATTGTGAGTTAGTACTTAGATGTTTTCCTTCCTCTCTGCTCCCGACCAATATTTGATGCTGCCAAGGACCCTTTTTCCTTTGGGCCTTCCTAGCAGCAGGTCCTAAGTTTGGTAACGTGAAGGAGTGCAATCGATACGGCCTAGGTTGAGAGATGACTCCCTCACGCAACAGCAATTGCTTCTCCAAATTACTGAACCTTGTAGAACTTCCATTTCATTAGGATGCCTCTTTTTGCTGGGCTAGTTTCTGCCCTTCTGCCCTTTGGTCCTTCTGTCCCTGCCCATTCTTGCTCCTTCTTCATCAATAACAAATATTTAATGACTCTCTGTTCTGTGTAGGGTGAGGCATGACAAGTGCATACTATGTAATTACTACCTCATAGTTCTCATCCATGACAGGATTCTTGATTCACTGTCCCTGGTCTCTGATAACCTAGTTGAAGCCTTCTGAACACAGGTGGTTGATTCCAAGCCATCAAACATGAAACATGAGTGAACTATGACAAAGTATAAAGACTAAAAATGTATATAATCTGGGAAAATAACACCTTTTATATGTCTCATGTGAGACACATTAATGACTGCAGCCTGCTGGGGAAAAACACTAATAAGCTTTAACTTGGAAACACAGCCCCATTCAGACCTGCCCCTCTTCTCTTTAGTGTGCCTGGGCTTCACTTTGACCTTCAGCTCCCGGTGAGGTGACTGTTTTCAATTCAAAGAGACATATAGGTGTACGTTAGGAAATCTGTCTGTCTTCATTGATAGAAAGATTTTGCAGGAAATACAGATGGTATTATTATTTCTTGTATCTTTATTATTTTAACATATGGTTTACACAAACATATCATGTTATAGATATAGTAATATATGTTCCATTACATGAAAATAATCATCTTTTGTAGACAGGGAGATTAGATACTCTTTCCCAGGGACTTTGCAGTCATTGTGAGAAGGTGCTGCCCACAGTTTCACAGCAAGGCCTAAAATAATGTTCCCACACATCAACTGCAGAGAGGAAACATACTTTGATCCTGCATTTGAAAACAAAATGTGGGCTCAGATCATTCCTTAGGAGTTCGAGACCCTGGCCCACGTTCACGTTGCAGAAGAAAGTAACTTAAAATTAGCAGCATAGGGCACTCTGTGTCATGCTTTGAGACACTCCGAATTTGTCATAAACAGTCTTCAACTTTTCTGCAGTTGTCCTTGGCAATTACAGGTCCCCGTGGTCCCTCATCCTCCAGTCTTTGAGAAGAACCTGTGAAAGCCCTGCTGCCTGGCAGTAGACAGAACCTGATAAGCCAGGGTGTTGACTTGGAGCCATATGCATGCAGATTTCTGGCTGAGAGGAAATCTTACACCCTGTCCTTTGGCCTGGGCGGAGAAGCATCTGGTCATGTCCACTTTTCCAGAGAGGAGGAGAACTGTGTACCTTGGTTATAAACTATTTTGGGTGCAGCTAGGTCACCTTTCTCCATCCAAGCTGGGACAATGTTTTGTATATCTGGAGGAAAAAAAAAATTTGCTCAGTGGCAGCGTGACAGTTGGACTCAGAAATTTTTTATTCTCCACTGTCGCGCCTCTTGTAACGTGTGGGGACATATGCTTATTAATCTTAGTTAAAAGACACCTGTCCAGATGGTTCTACCTGGGAGCATACGCAGTCATCAATCCTCTGTTAATCAGCCGGAGTTCTTCCCTCTCGGCAACGCACCAATTTGTTGAGCAGATCAAACCCTGCTTCACCTCGGCCATGTGCGGTTCAGGCGGTGAAGGGGAATGGTCCTGAGCAATCGGTGCATGGCGTCCTGATAACACACGGTAGCCCTTGACCTTCAGTTGAAAGAATTAATTACTTGGTGTTCCTCTCATTAGAGTTCCCAGGTCTGGTCCTGAGATCCTCCTCTTAGTTCTCTGTCCCAGGATGTGTTGAGAACAGCTGCACACAGCAGGCTCCTAATCACACCCCCAAGGCTGGGGCGGTCTAGGCAGTGGAAGTGGGTGCTGGGCTATGATTGGAGGGCCTCTCCTACCACTTGGCATTGCTTCCCCGAAACCCCTGAGCATTCGCTGCCTGCCACAGAGGCTAGACTTCTATAAACAGAAACATTATTCTAGGACGAAATTAGCCAAGGTATTAAATTGATAAATGCGAAGTGGAGCAGACTTGGTAGTGGGGAGACAGAATGAGCAGCAATGAACTGTGAAATATGAAACAGCCCAGACTATTAGAGGAGAGGGGCGAGCTGGGAGGCTGCCAGCGGTGATGTGGTGTTCCCCTCCCCGCTCCCACCCCCACCCCCCACCCCATATCCCGTTGTGTCAAAGAGGGATTTACTGTGTTTTTTAACTTTATGCTTCCTTCCGATGTGTGGGTCTGAGAGTTGTAGTCTGTGACTACATAATTTAAACAACCATCATTAGGCAGTGCACATTTGATATCTAATTAAGTCTCTCGTTCTGCAGGATCACAAGTGCACTCCGTCATCCTGGGATCTTTAGAGTCTGCTCCATAACCAAAAGGCAGAGATATATAAATCTATGATCAATTCTCAGAAGGCTAGAGTGCTGGGAATTTATCTCCACGGTGATGCCCTGGAACATACAAGCTGGTTTTAAGTGACCCCTCAGGTGGGAATCAGGGCATTGATCTGGCCTAAGAATCATCCAACCCATAAAATATTGTCTAAAAATAATAACGCACTTCATTTTTGTTGAGTCCTCTTCACCCAAATATTTTCTTATTGATTAAATGCTGCGATATGCCAAGGAGAATTAGAATTATTGAAGGGGATTTGAGACGTGCATTTCCTTCTGTTTCTGATTTCACATTTCTGACAGATTTCAAGCTCCCTGAAGAAATGGCAGTGGGTCACTGACTTTCTGTTCCGGACGAGTAAAGCACATCAGGGCCATCCTCTCGCGTGTCAGCGCCTATATTCCAATCTCTGATCAGAGAGTAAAGCAGAAAGCTGTAGATTTTTCACTTTGTATATAAAAAGCTAAAATCCAAAATTTGTAATTAGGCATCTACATTCTATGTGTGTGCAAAAAATCTGATAAACATCAGTTTGTGCAGATTAGAATTCTAGGAAGGTGTGTCATAAAAGCTAGTGGGATCTGACTCAAGTAATGTGTAGTCTTTTAAAAATAGACATATTTTAATAATGATTTTTCCCAAAAGTTTAGATTTCCTGAATATTTATGACAAATTTTCTCTAATCTCCGCATTACCTCAGTGGAGTAAAAACAAGAGAGACGTGTCTATCTGACAAATTACTTTGCCTGCAAATAAGGAATGTTACTGGGCATGGGGGACTTTTTCTCCCTTATTTTGGAGACTGATAATTGGATTTAGATTCTCACGATCTGGTGTTGGCTTCTGATAAGAACTTGAAAGGTGAGGAAAGGATGCTGGCTAGTCCTAGTCGGGGCGGATTTTGGTCCCTGCCCCACCTGTGAGGAGTTTCAGCCCTGATTTGCCTCCATGCCTGATTTGCTGCTTAAGGTCACCAGAAGGAATGTGAAGCAAAGCTGTGCTTTCTAACCAGCTGTGTGCTTCCGTTCCAGCTGACTGACAGTACAAAGAAAATGTGTCAGTCATGAATATTAAGTGTCTTTCTAGCATTTCTCTTCCAGATGGAAGTGAAGTTTCTTCCGGTGGATGGGTTTTCTTATTTATATTTTGGCAAATCATATTGCTTTTTGTCTGTGATTTCCACCTTAAGACCTGACTGGAGTGTTTCTTTGAAAAAAGATGATCACCTTAGTTTCTTTCAAATTTCTTCCCACCTCACCCCAAACTATTTATAGCGAAGTCCTGCTGTTACTAACTCCTTCATTATCTCCCAGACCCTCACCCTCACGCTGTTAGTAACTTTGCAAGCACATGTCACAGCCCTGAGTTTGTAACCCACTGCTAAACAAAGTAGCTGGATACATCATCATGGTGACGCAATCATACCAATGATCCAATCTAATTTTAAAATCTATTTTGTTGTATTTTTTTTCTAGGTACATTGTCTATGCTGGCTGCCCATAAAAAAATTCTTAATTCCTCTACTAGATCTATGATCTAAATGAAATCATTTATATTTAAAAAGGTAATTTTTGCTTTTTATTTATGTTCCTGTGTGTGCATGCACATGTACATGTGCACTACACTAATATGTACATGGGTGCCTGCAGAGGCTGTAAGAGGCAGTCTGATCCCCTAGCGCTCCAGTCGCAAGCTGCCAGACTTGGGTGCTAGGCACCAAACTCAGATCTTCTAGGACAGCAGCAAGCATTCTTACCCGCCAAACCATCTCCATCCCCTAAAACGTTTGTTTCTATCATGTATCTGAGGGGTTTGGAAGACAAGGGGGGTTAAGTAACTTCATCAAGGTCACACAGCCAAAATGGGCTGAGGTTGAATTTGAAAGCTGCTCTTCTTTGGCCTCAGCATGTCTTAGCTGCAACGCATCAAAATCACACCAACATGCTCACTTTATTGCGCTCTCATTAACACCACCAAGAAAACACTCAATAAAAATGTGACTACAAGGGATTTGTGTAAAGGTTATGCCTGTATTCACTCAAGTTTCTGGCTTTTTTATTTTTTGGAAATTACTTCAAGTATGGTCTCCAGAGGGCTTGAAGAGAAGTCTAGGGAAAGGAAAAGATTTTCTGTTGAGAGACCAGTTTTCATTGAAGAACTTTATCTTTCTACTCACATCCCCATGGCAACAAGCATCCCCTGTGTAATTTCCACCAAATGGCATGAAGCTGATTTCTGGAGGGGCTGCTTCTCCATGGCAATGAATCAGAGTGGTCTAGCCCACTGGCCATCACTGCATGTCCAGCTGTGGTCTGTTCTTTGGCACATCTGTAGACTTGGGGATCTTTGGAAGGAACAAAAGCAACATAAAGCCAAATTACTCCTGGGTTTATCCTTGATGCTACCAGCAGCTCCTCCTTCCCATTTCTAGCCTTTCAGAAGTAATAAAAATTTTTTCCTTTTTTTTAATTAGATATTTTCTTTATTTACATGTCATATGATATATCCTTTCCCAGGTTCCCCTCCAAAAAAAAAAGACAAAACCCCCCCAAAAAAAACATTAACAAGAAAAAAAAACCTGTTCCCTCCCTCCTGTCCCTGCTTGCCACTCCACCCTCTCCTGCTTACTGGTCCGGGCATTCCCCTACACTGGGCCATAGAACATTCACAGGGCCAAGGGCCTCTCCTCCCATTGATGACCCACTAGGCCATCCTCTACTATACACATGTTGCTGGAGCCATTGGTCCCACCATGTGTACTCTTTGGTTGGTGGTTGAGTCCCTGGGAGCTCTGAGGGTACTAGTTAGTTCATATTATTGTTCATACTAAGGGGCTGCAAACCCTTCAGCTCCTTTGGTCCTTTCTCTAACTCCTTCATTGGGACCCTGTACTCAGTTCAATGGATGGCTGTGAGCCTCTACTTCTGTATTAGTCAGGTACTGTCAGAGGACTCTCAGGAGACAGTTATATCAGGCTGTATTATCCTTCCTCCAGTCTCTGCTCCATAGTTAGTCTCTGCAACTCCTTCCATGGGTATTTTGTTCCCCCTTTTAAGAAGGAATGAAATGTCTACATTTTGGACTTCCTTCTTCTTGAGTTTCTTGTGGTTTGTGGATTGTACTTTGTGTATTCCGATCTTCTGGGCTAATGTCCACTTATCAGAGAGTGCATACTTTTGTGTGTTCTTTTGTGTCTGGGTTACCTCAGTCAGGATGATATTCTCCAGATCCATCCATTTCCCTAAGAATTTCATAAATTCATTGTTTTTAATAGCTGAGTAGTACTCCATTGTGTAGATGTACCACAATTTCTGTATCCATTCCTCTGTTGAGGGACATCTAAGTTGTTTCTAGTTTCTGGCTATTATAAATAAGGCTGCTATGAACATGGTGGAGCATGTGTCCTTATTACATGTTGGAGAATCTTCAGGGTATATGCCCAAGAGAGGTATAGCTGAGTCCTCTGGTAGTACTGTGTCAGATTTCCGGAGGAATCGCCAAACTGATTTCCAGAATGGTTGTACCAGCTTGCAATCCCACCAGCAATAGAGGAGTGTTCCTCTTTCTCCACAGCCTCTCCAGCATCTGAGTTTTTTATCCTAGCCAATCTGACTGCTGTGAGGTGGAATCTCAGGGTTGTTTGATTTACATTTCCCTGATGACTAAGGATGTTGAACATTTCTTTAGGTGCTTCTCAGCCATTCAGTATTCCTCAGTTGAGAATTCTTAATTTAGCTCTGTACCCCATTTTTAATAGGGTTTTTTGGTTCTCTGTAGTCTAACTTCTTGAGTTCTTTGTATACATTGGATATTAGCCCTCTATCAGATATTGGATTGGTAAAGATCTTTTCCCAATTTGTTGGTTGTGTTTTGTCCTATTGACAGTGTCTTTTGCCTTACAGAAGCTTTGCAACTTTATGAGGTCCCATTTTCAATTCTTGATCTAAGAGCATAAGCTATTGGTGTTCTGTTCAGGAAATTTTCCCCTGTGCCTATGTGCTCGAAGCTCTTCCCCACTTTCTTTTCTATTAGTTTCAGTGTATCTGGTTTTATGTGGAGATCCACTTGGACTTGAGTTTTGTACAAGGAGATAGGAATGGATCGATTTGCATTCTTCTACATGCTAACCACCAGCTGAGTCAGCACCATTTGTTGAAAATGTGTCTTTTTTCCACTGGATGGTTTCAGCTCCTTTGTCAAAGATCAAGTGACCATAGGTGTGTGGGTTCATTTCTGGGTCTTCAATTCTGTTCCATTGATCTACCTGCCTGTCATTGTACCAGTACCATGCATTTTTTTTTATCACACATGCTCTGTAGTACAGCTTAAGGTCCAGGATGGTGATTCCACCAGAGGTTCCTTTATTGTTGAGAATAATTTTGGATAAACTGGGGTTTTTGTTATTCCAGATCAATTTGCAAATTGCTCTTTCTAAGTCTGTGAAGAATTGAGTTGGAATTTTGATGGGCATTGCATTGAATCTGTAGATTACCTTCGGTAAGATGGCCATTTTTACTATTTTAATCCTGCCAATCCACGAGCATGGGAGATCTTTCCATCTTCTGAGATCTTCTTCAATTTCCTTCTTCAGAGACTTGAAGTTCTTGTCAAACAGATCTTTTACTTGCTTAGTTAGAGTCACACCAAGGTATTTTATATTATTTGTGATTATTGTGAAGTGTTGTTTCCCTAATTTCTTTCTCCGCCTGTTTATCCTTTGTGTAGAGGAAGGCCTCTGATTTGCTTGAGTTAATTTTATATCCAGCTACTTTGCTGAAGTTGTTTAATCAGGTTTAGGAGTTCTCTGGTAGAATTTTTGGGGTCACTTAAGTGTATGATGATATGATAATATCATCAGCAAATAGTAATAATTTGACTTCTTCCTTTCCAATTCCTATCCCTTTGATCTCCTTTTGTTGTCTAATTGCTCTGGCTAGGACTTCAAGTACAATATTGAATAGGTAGGGAGAGAGTGGGCAGCCTTGACTAGTGTCTGATTTTAGTGGGATTGCTTCAAGTTTCTCTCCATTTAGGTTGACGTTGGCTACTGATTTTCTGTATATTGCTTTTACTATGTTTAGGTATGGGCCTTGAATTCCTGATCTTTCCAAGACATTTATCATGAAGGGATGTTGGATTTTGTCAAATGCTTTCCCAGCATCTGATGAGATGATCATATGGTTTTTTCTTTGAGTTTGTTTATACAGTGAATTACGTTGATGAATTTTCATATACTGAACCATTCCTGCATCCCTGGGATGAAGCCTACTTGATCATGATGGATGATCATTTTGATGTGTTCTTGGATTTGGTTTGCAAGAATTTTATTGAGTATTTTTGCATTGATATTCATAAGGGAAATTGGTCTGAAGTTTTCTTTCTTTGTTAGCTCTTTGTGTGGTTTAGGTATAAGAGTAATTGTGGCTTAATAGTATGAATTGGTAGAGTACCTTCTGTTTCTATTTTGTGGAACAGTTTGAGGTGTATTGGTATTAGCCTATACTCTGCACTAAACCCATCTGGTCCTGAGCTTTTTTTTTTTGGTTGGGAGACTATTAATGGCAGTTTCTATTTCTTTAGCAGATATGGGACTGTTTAGATTGTTGACCTGATCTTGATTTAACTTTGGTACCTGGTATCTGTCTAGAAAATTGTCCATTTCATTGATGTTTTCCAGTTTGGTTGAGTATAGGCTCTCATGATTTTTTGGATTTCATCAGTGTCTGTTGTTATGTCTCCCTTTCCATTTCTGATCTTGTTGATTAGGATAATGTCTCTGTACCCTCTAGTTAGTCGGGTTAAGGGTTTATCTATTTTGTTGATTTTCTCAAAGAAACAGATCCTGGTTTGGTTGATTCTTTGTATAGTTCTTTTTGTTTCTATTTGGTTGATTTCAGCCTCGAGTTTGATTATGTCCTGCCTTCGACTCCTCTTGTGTGAATTTGCTTCTTTTTGTTCTAGAGATTTCAGATGTTGTGTCAAATTGCTGGTGTATGCTCTCTCCAGTTTCTTTTTGGAGGCACTTAAAGCTACTAATTTTCTTCTTTTGACTGCTTTCATTGTGTCCCATAAGTTTGGGTATGTTGTGGCTTCATTTTCATTTAAACTCTAGAAAGTATTTAGTTTCTTTCTTTATTTTTTCCTTGACCAAGTTATCATTGAGTAGAGTGTTGTTGAGCTTCCACATGTATGTAGGCATTCTACTGTTTATGTCATTATTGAGGAGCAGCCTTAGTCCATGGTGATCTGATAGGATGCAAGGAATTATTTCGATCTTCTTATATCTGTTGAGGACTGATTTGTGACCAATTATATGGTCAATTTTGGAGAAGGTACCATGAGATGCTGAGAAGGAAAATGCTTTTGTTTTAGGACAAAAGGTTCTATAGATATCTGTTAAATCCATCTGTTTCATAACTTCTGTTAGTCTCACTGTGTCTTTGTTTAGTTTCTGTTTCCATGATCTATCCATTGCAGAGAGTGGGTGTTGAAATCTTTCACTATTATTGTGTGTGGTGCAATGTGTGCTTTGAGCTTTAGTAACGTTTCTTTTATGAATGTAGATGCCCTTGCATTTGGAGCATAGAGGTTCAGAATTGAGAGTGCGTCTTGGTAGATCATACCTTTGATGAGTATGAAGTATCCCTCTTTATCTTTTTTGATCACTTTAGAGTGAAAGTCAATTTTATTGGATATTTGAATGGCTACTCCAGCTTTTTTCTTGGGACCATTGGCTTGGGAAATTGTTTTCCAGCCTTTTATTCTGAGATAGTGTCTGTCTTTGTCACTGAGGTGGGTTTCCTATATGCAACAAAATGTTGGGTCCTGTTTACGTAACCAATCTGATAGTCTATGTCTGTTTATTGGGGAATTGATTCCATTGATATTAATATATATTAAGGAAAAGTAATTGTTGCTTCCTGTTATTTTTGTTGTTAGAGTTGGAATTCCATTCATGTTGCTATCTTCTTTTAGTTTTGTTGGAAGATTATTTTTTTGCTTTTTCAGGGATGTAGTTCCCCTCCTTGTGTTGGAGTTTTCCTTTTATTATCCTTTGAAGGGCTGGATTTGTGGAAATATATTGCGTAAATTTGGTTTTGTCATGGAATACTTTGGTTTCTCTATCTATGGTAATTGAGAGATTTGCTGGGTATAGTAGTCTGGGCTGGCATTTGTGTTCTCTTAGGGTCTGTATGATATGACATCTGCCCAGGATCTTCTGGCTTTCATAGTCTTTGACAAGAAGTCTGGTGTAATTCTGATAGGTCTACCTTTATATGTTACTCAATATTTTTCCCTCACTGCTTTTAATATTCTTTCTTTGTTATGTGCATTTGATGTTTTGACTATTATGTGGTGGGAGGAATTTCTTTTCTGGTCCAGTCTATTTGTAGTTCTATAGGTTTCTTATATGTTCATGGGCATTTCTTTCTTTAGGTTAGGGAAGTTTTCTTCTATAATTTTGTTGAAGATATTTATTGGCCCTTTAAGTTGGAGGTCTTCACTCTCTTCTATACCTATTATCCTTAAGTTTGGTCTTCTCATTGTGTCCTAGATTTCCTGGATGTTTTTGAGTTAGGAACTTTTTGCATTTTGTGTTTTCTTTGACTGTTGTGTCAATGTTTTCTATGGTATTTTCTGCCCCTGAGATTCTCTATCTCTTGTATTCTGTTGGTGATGTTTGATTCTATGGTTCCTGACTTCTTTCCTATGATTTCTATCTCCAGAGTTGTCTCTCTTTGTGATTTCTTAACTTTTCTATTTCCATTTTTAGGTCTTGGATGGTTTTGTTTAATTCCTTCACCTGTTTGTGCTTTCCTGTAATTCTTTAAGGAATTTTTGTGTTTCCTCTTTTAGGGCTTGTCCCTCTTTACCTGTGTCCTCTGTGTTTCTCTAAGTGAGTTATTCATACTCTTCTTAAATTCCTCTAGCACTATTGTGAGTTATGATTTTTAGATCCAAATCTTGCTTTTCTGGTGTTTTTGGATATCCAGGACTTGCTGTGTTAGGAGTACTAGGTTCCGATGAAGCCAAGTAGTCTTGGTTTCTGTTGGTAAGATTCTTGCATTTGCCTTTCGCCATCTGTTGATCTCTAGTGGTAGATGTTTTTGCTGTCTCTGGCTGGATCTTGTTCCTCCTTTGGGTCTGTAAGCCTGTGTCAGCACTTCTGGGAGATCAGCTCTCCTCTGGTAAAATGCAGGTGCAGATGGCTGTGGATCAGTTGTCCCTCCTGAGTCCTGGGGTCAGAGCACACCCTGGAGACAGGCTCTTCCCTTGCAGGGAAGGGGCAGAGAGGGCTATGAATCTGCCCCCATCACTCCTAGGTGTTAATGGAAATAGAGAGGATCCTGTCTGGGGTGCCCTGCCACTTGTGAGGCCTGTGTCAGAAGTAGTAAAATTTGATCCCCTTACACCAGCAGCCAACACATGTAAGTCATCCAGCCTTCCCTTTAGCTAAGTCAATTGCTGAGAATGAAATCTTGATTTGCTGACACCCCTATGTGAAAGATATAGAAACTCTACCTTGAAGGTTTCAGGCCTGTTCGTGTTCTTCCTTCTCACAGGACAATAATAAGCAGATCTCCGCAGGACTTGAGATGCAGAAGACATTTCTTAGATGAACCACATTATCATTTCTTTTAAAGAATATGAAAATAAGGCAGCAGCTCTCAGGGTCACCGGGCACTTGGCCTTATAAAAATAGACTACAGTCTAGACTGCCATGCAGAAGCACCATACAATGTGGAGACACTTCTAAACAAACAAACGTTTGGGTACAATGTCCATCCCGACTGCCTAAGATGTGATTTAATTGAGTGATAGGGCAGTAATCTCAGACTTTGGGCTTGAATTCATCAACTTTAGGGGTTTCTTAATAATGGGAAAGAAACTGTAGTTGGAAGCTTTGACAGCTTTAGTCAAGAAGGCAGAGAGCTGTCAAACAGTGTGATCCAAGAGGGTGGCTACCCTGACTTTCTGTTGTCTGCCTGAATCATCACACTGTTTCTTGTGCATAAGAATGGAGTGGACAGGCAGGCCTTTGGGAGGGTCTATTAGTCAGACAGTAATACAATGAAGATTATTTGTTAACTCTCTACAAATAGAGGCATGTCCTTCATTGGTTGAGGATTGACTACAACCGACCAAACATCAAACTAGACAAATCGATAGGCTGAGGACATCTGCAACCTCTCACAGACCTCGCAACTTTAAAATCCATTTATGAATTGGAGGCAATTGGCCCTCCAAGGGAAGACACTCAAAGAAAGATCCAGTTGGATAAGCCTTTTAATTATATTTATTGACCCTTTAGCTGGAAGTCACCCAGTTCCCAGGCGAAGATGTGCCAGGGAAGTTTTTGGCTCCTCTTTTAATGGAAGTAGAGAGCCGCAGGACAAAACGGGGAGACCAGATGTCTGCATGGCCATAGAGTACAGACTGCATGGCCATAGAGTACAGACTGCACTAGCTCAGGGGCCACCATCAGACTGCACTAACTCAGGGGCCACCATCAGACTGCACTAACTCAGGGGCCACCATCAGACTGCACTAACTCAGGGGCCACCTGATGGCAGCACTGTTCTGTTCAGTGTGGTCCTCTTTGGAGTCCTCAGCTGAACACTCAGCTGCTCTACTGGCAAGCTATAGTTCCCTGGAATTATCTTGCCTGAGATAAGAACAAAGGCGGCAAGAATAAACATTTTGGTTTATTGAGTTTGAAAGACAGGTTTTCAATAAGGGACCAATAGAATGTGCAATAAGAAGGACATTTAAAAATGCTAATAAGCCTCAGAGAGATAGTGGTTTTAGAGCCCTGTAAACAACAATATCAAGAAAAACACCAACTGCAACCTACGGCATCATAGCATAATAGCTGGGAACCTATGACATCATAGCCTATGAGCTGGGAACTTATGACATCATAGCCTATTAGCTGGGAACCTATGACATCATAGCCTATGAGCTGGGAACCTATGAC
>JADRCD010204091.1:46650-59536 GCA_019843815.1 Montemys delectorum
ATGATGATGATGATGATGATGATGATGATGATGATGATGATGATGATGGTGGTGGTGGTGGTGGTGGTGGTGGTGGTGGTGGTGATGATGTTGATAATGGCTATAATCATAGCACAATGGATCATACCCATCTATAGCTCACTGTGTGCTAAAAACTCCTAATCAGCTTTTCATTGACATTCTGTATTACATTCTCCCCCTTATTAAAAGAGACAGTGACTGTGATACCCCATCTTTCATTCAATGCAAGGAAGACTTAATTATATGAAAAACATAATTACATTTTTCTACAGAAGCTAAATACAGACCTTGGTATTTCTCCTTGGTTCCCCAATAAAAGGTTAATGCACTGTAGGAATTAATTTCCATAAAAGTATGTTTACTGTGGAGCCAAGACAGCATCCACCAAATTATAAAGTTACTGTTTGACATTTATATCTAGATAACATTCAATTGAAAATAATTCTGAAGAAACTATCCACTTGTATTCCAGGTATTCAGGGACTCTAATACTTAGCATATGGTTTGCGATGTCTACATACCTGGATGGTCCTAGCCTTTAAAAGAAAATTGCAAAAAATCTATTTCAGGGCCTCTATTGACTTTTTGTTTATCTTAAAAATGTGTGAAATTAAGGGTATTTCTGTAGGTCATTAGCTATAAAATTATGGCTGGAGAGGTGGATGATCACACTTTATAAAAATGGGGGGGGGCAAACAGAACACATAAGAAAATGGGGCACTGTACATTTACCAAGAGAATCACCAATAAATACGGCCCTCACAAAACAATTTTAATACTTTTTAAGCCCCAGGACAATGGAGAGCTGAAGTTCAGTTAGATTTTATATTCATAAACCCAGAGAAATTTTATGGAATAGTCACCAGATCTTAGAGACACATGGAGAAGTAAATAGGCCCAGTGCCTTCCATCCCAGAGCGTATAATCCAGAGTTACACACCAGTATTTAAAGAGATGATTAGAATAAAGCACAGCAACACTCTGGAACATAGATTTATGGACATGGAGGGTAGGTAACTGGGGACAGAGGAGAGGAAACTGCTCCCAGAAAATGGCATTTCAGACCACACTGGAAGGAAGACTGAGGTCCAGTCAGGCTACAGCCCTGTAATCTGCTTGGGGAAACATCAGAGTGCACACTATAAAACACTTACGTAGGTCGATAGAATACGTCAGTATTTGTAAGTGTGTGTACACTCAGCATGCAAGCTCTTAGTAACCGGTTTTACGGCATGGTTTTAGGCACCCGGAGGAGCTGATCGATGTACGTGATTAATAATTATAAATCAGTTTGTTGTTGAAGGCTGAGTGGCGGGTTCATGTGAGACTCAAATTTTCTCAGGCTTGGACAGATTCTTGCAGGTCTACATGTCCTCTAACCTGGCTTCTGCTACGTCTGGGTCTTTACTCAGAATGACTGCCCTGAAGCTCATGTGCTTCCCCACTGGAGTAAACTCATTAAAAAGAAAAAAAAAAAAAAATCAAGAGCAAGGCAAGGGGTTTGGGTCAGAAACACATGGCATGAGATCTGTCTTGGTCAGCTATGAGTTCTAGGCTTAGGGACTCAGATTCCCTATACCTTTAATTTCAAGCTACTGGAAAGTGGAGCTGACAGACTCGATCACAGAAGAACAAAGAAGATGGCTCCTAAGGAGTCATGAGTACAGTTTCCAGGAAAGCGCTAGGAATGTACACGACTGCTTTGGTTACCCTCTGTGGCACTTGGGTCCTTTCCAGAATGACTGTGGGTCACATGTGGCCTCTGTTAACCCCTATGCTGAAGTATTAGTGTCTATGACCCCAAGATATGGTTTTCTTTGGAAACAAGGCTGAGGTGGGCAACTGGATGGGATGAAGTCAGATGGTCTAGGTGAGGCCCTGACACAGACTTGCACACAATGGCGAACTAAGGTTGGAAGTGCAGACCTATACACTGAGGACCCTGCAAACCATCTGAACTGGCAAGTACCCTTCTCCACCACATGTTGATCTTGAGTCTGACCTGTGAACTGGGCGTGGCTGCTGTTTATTCCATTCAGCTGTGGTTCCTTGTGGGGAGTACACATGGGAATCAGCGTCCCTTGTCCCCAATCCCAAGGTGTAATCTACCCTTCCATAGCTCCGCTTCCCCCTTAATTTGCTTCCTGAATTTCATTCTTCATCAAGTTTTCCAGCCCCCTCATTTCCCCTTTCCTTGTCTATCTGTCCTAGCTATGTCTCTCTCACACCAAACATAAATATCCCTTTACTACCTAGGCTAGAGTTAAGGTCTTTAGATTGAATAAAGATCACAGTTTTGTATTGCATTTGATATGGGATGCTCACCCTGTTGCTTGCCCTGGCTTTGAACTCAGTGTCACTCTTCCTTAAGCTTCCCAAATATTTCCCACTTGTAGGCATAAGCTACCTCATATCCAGCTCTTTCGGTAATTTTGACATGCATTTAATGTTACATTAGAATGTTGGGTTCTACCTTTTTTCAAACCCCATTTCCCTGACTGACACCCAATGTCTCCCTCTGTGAGACTATTTGTTGGGTGCTGTGCATTGTATTTGAGGTGCATGTGAAATTCTAACAGGAGCTTCATAAACTGACATTGGCAAAGACTGCCAGGAGAATTCAACTGACTACTCGAGGATTCCAGCTCCACAGAGCCATGAGCACTTGGATCGGTGGTGTGAAGGGAATGTGTGGCATTATGGATGTCAGATTTTAGCTGTGGTTTAGAAAGGTGATCAGTGCCTAGATGTGCTATTAAATATCTATTATGGATTTCTTAACTGTGGTTAAATGACTGCCAAAAAGATATAATTCTGGGTCTCATGGGATATACGACATATATTCGTGAGAGAATAACTTAGAATATGTGTCAGTCTGACAGTGCCAAACAAATGGAACAGAAAATAAGAACAAAGAAAAAAGGAGACCACTGCCATCCAGCTGGGCTCTACTGGAAAAAAAAAAAAAGAAAAAGGATAATTTGAGCTCAGTATTTAATATTAAAAGGATTTGAAGAAAAGAATGTTTGATGCTCATGAGTGCTTTTAACCATTTTTTTCCCTTTTGAGCCACAGAACTGCCTGGCCTGGCTTGACTAGGGTTGGGTGGGGTCATGTGACTACTTCTGATGAATGAGTGGGAGTGAAAGTGACCTGAATTTCCTCCAGGTCAACACATGTCACCACTAATGCGCATCTGGAGCCCTTCTTACCTCCAGATCTAGCGGCCAGCGTTGGCTCAGAGGGCCGTGGACTCTGCTAAGAGATGATGAACATATCACTTGCATAAATGCAGCCTTGGTTGCATAGGATGCTGAGAGTCAGAGGCAGACAGGCTAGGAAGTGAGCAGGAGCCAGCCTATCCCGACTGATACAGTGCTTACATAGCAGGGGAAAGGGAAAATATGGGCTCGGGAGTTTGGAAACCATCAATAGGTCACTTTTTGGAAAAGCATAATTTTGAAAGTAGGCTTTAAAAAACAAAAAAATAAAATTAAAAAAACAAGGTAACCTGCATTGCAGAGAACCTCACACTAGATTAAGAGCGTCTTTGGGGAGCCTGCTGTTGTCTTGAAGGTAAGGCAGGTTTGAAAGTCAATTGTGAAACAGTTTATAGGAAAGATTTAAAGGGAAGAAGGAAGGAAGCCAGGCCTGCAGCTGCAGCATGATAGGGTAGGGACTGAGTGGGAAAGAGAAAGGGCTTCCCACGTGGCTGACAGGACTCTCCTTGAAGCCACAGGACAGAACAAGGCAGCAAGACCCATGCTAGCTTCTAACTGAAAACACGTGAATTCCCCCCTAACTGTGTGAGCTATTGCTCTAATAATTTACGCAGAGAAAAGGCTCTTGAGCCGGGAACTGAACATGCATCATGTGTGAGTTATGGCTCTGGTTAGGCCTGTAATAATGTATTTCTTTTTTAAAAGTGAAGTCTAGTAATAAAATCTTTATTGTAATCCAATGCTAACATGACTCTTCCTAACCAAGAATTATGTTTGGTATTTAAGCAGCCCTAGAAAAGATTCAGGCTAAGCACTCGCAGAGGTGAGAATGGCAGGAAGTGAACCCTTATGGGCGAATAGTGAGGATGTCTAAAAACATGTTATTTTTTGTCCTGTCCTAATATATGAATAAAAGCTTCTAATTAAGTATATAATACTTACGTGTAACTATTATATATAAATCATATAAGTAACAGATGTATATTTAACTTGAAGCTTGTAGTTTTCAGTTTTAGCAGGGTCTGGTAGGTCATTAGAAAACATAGAGGCAGATTGCTCAGCAGATAAGGGCACCTGCACGACAACTGGAGGATCTCGGTTTGATTCCTGAACCCCGCATGGTGACAGGAAAGAAGCAACGCCCATAATGTGCCCCCTGACTCCCTGTAAGTGTGCCATGGCAGCCATTTGTATACACACGCACACACACACACACACACACACACACACACACAAACATGCGGGCGCGCGCACTCACACACTTGTACATGCAAAATGTAACAGAATTTCTACCTAGAAGCTTCAGATCCAGCTCAGAGGGACCCTGACCCAGCATGTCTGGGAAAGCAGAAGCTCAGAATGCTTGATGCTAACCATGTGAGGTGTTAAGGGTTCACAGTCCAAACCAAAAGGACACACTGAAGTCACTAAGCTCTATACCTGACCGCAAGCTCCAAGAGGCCACAGCAGTTTGATTTAGGGTTCTGAACTTAACTATAATTCCTTTGCACACAAGGCACAACTATAGAAGGCCTAAACACACTTGCTTCGCAATGGGACTAATGTTTTTGTATCCTGGGTTCAGCATGCTGTGGTCTGCGAGAAGACTATAAGCCCTTGAACTCCCGGAAAGACGAAGACCTCGGACCTCCCTTCCCTTGGCTTCTGAAGCGTTCACAAAATTCTAAGTGCCTAGAGCCAAGAAGTTAGAGTGCGATTTGGGGACCGTTATGACAATAGCACAGCTGGAATATAAGAATGTTGACGTTAGGACTCCTAGTCAAGGAGAAAAATATGCCCAATAAAAACCCACGTTCCATTTGATTAGGGATGAAGTGGCTGAAATTAGGTACGAGCTGATTGAGAAACATGGTTTAGACCTGGAGTCCACAGTGAGACACTCCTGTGTCACGGCGTTAAGAGAAGAGGGTGTGAAGGGAAGCCCTACATGGTGGCTTAATTTTAAGGTCTCTGTCTGTCCTTTCCTCCAAATGAGGGACCTATTTTGTCCCAGGCTCTGATCAATATTAGAAATCCGTCCCCTCTCTCCTTCAATGTAAGGGGAAGGATATAGAAGTGAAAGGGAAAAAACAGGTGACTTCATCCATTTACCCATAAACCAGCGCTGCACAGACGCCAGCCTCTGGGCTTTGCCGCTAAGGCTTCTGGGATGGCGGCAGACTTTTGCTGAGCCTGTGTTGTCTCTGAGTTCTCACTGGAAACCCTTGGAGGTTGTTATTATTTTTATCACCGTTTAGACCCAAGAAAAGCAAACCTCCAAGAAGATTAAGTCATTTACTCTAGTAAGTGGTGTCAAAGCTTGGCTTCTGGCTAATGAGCAAATCTTAAAAACCATGTTTAAAATGGATTTCTAGTTAAGTTGATCGCAGAGAGGAGGTGTGTGTTGCCTGGAGTGCTGGGTGTTTGCTGCCGAGTTAGTGCTGGGGTGTGTGTTGAGGGGTGAGGACCCGTGGAGCCTAGGGCTCTGGCACTTTCCCTTTCATGTGTGTAAGTCAAAAGTAAGAAATGAAGATTCAGATTTCCCAGTCATCTAATTATATACCTCTATACTGCAAACAATACACTCAGCTTTGAATAATAGAGGCTACCTAAGACTCAGTTCTCTAAAGACCTCCCAACAGCATGGGGTCTGTTTAGGAGAAGTGATAAGGAGCCTGGGAGCCGGGACCCTCGATGGTGTGTGAATCTTTCCTTGTTAATCAACTAAAAAGAAACATTTTTACTGGCATAAAAGTCAGCTGCAGAAGTGAAAAGCCATTTTTGCTTCTCACCTTAGGCCTGTGAAAGAAACATCCATTCAGCACCTTGTTAGCGAGGAAGAGATAAGACACCTTCAGGCGCTGCCTTGGCAGAGGGGACCAAGAAGAAATGGCCCTGTGTCTTTTCTGCTTCTGACGTGATATGGGCCCTATTCCTGAATCATCTTTGAATCAGAATAGCAATTCTTTTTCACTCACTTGGCTGGAGTGTTTAAAAAAAAAAGTCTTTGGAAAATGTTTAATAAATGCCTTGAGCTCTATGTAAATAGGAAAAAAATGTAGTTATTTGTGAAAAGAATATCAAAGAAGAACTTAATATTATTCAACTTTTTCTATGTTGGGAAGCAAATGTACTCATTGCATAGCACCAAAAAAAAAAAAAATGGAATAATTTAATCGAATGGAACATTCAGTAGCTGTAACATAGTATTTAAGAATCTCCGCCATGGATTAAGGAATTAAAAACATATGAATAGGAGACTTCATTAAAAACAAATGAGAACATGATGCATACATAATAACCAGTGTACTTACCATTGTAATATATTTCTACTACATTGAAACTGTGTATTGAATTGCCTGGGTTAATCCCCAGTACTCACTAATGGGAGAGGGTGGTGCACCTTCCCTTGGGAGCTGGAGGCCAGAAGATTACAGTTTCCAGCCTGGCTACAATGGAAGTTCAAAGCCAGCCTGGATACATGAGATCATGACTCAAAAGGAAACAAAGTCAACTCCAACACCATTCCCTTAGACCATAAAGAGAAAGGAAAAAAAGCCAGCCAGCAAGCAAGCAAACAAACAAAAAGAATGTGTCCAGAGCAGACATGAATCGTGGGTAGAACTTCAGGGGAGTGCCTGTGTTCAAAGGACCACTTGAGTCTCCTGGGAGACCCTCTGAGAGAGCTAATGTAGCACCTGAGGATGCCTGGACTATAGCACATGCCCTTCCCAAAGTTGTTATGAAGCCAGAATTTCTAATTTTGGGGCCACTTTTGACCCTGATGTGAGGAATTCAGAGGCAACCCTTTCTTGACTCAGCTAAAAAATGCAGCCTCCTTTCTTTCTATGCTCCATTCTCCCCCAACACATCTAGCACAACTTCCTGACGTGTGGGAGCAGACACGCTAAGAGGACTTATGTCATAGATGTACACAGGAAGAGAACCTCAGTTATCACAAGGAATGTCTGTCTTCAGATCTCTGTTACTCTGCCTCCAGAAAGGTCCCCATGGCTAGGGTTTCCTGCCATGCCTTCCACAGGATTCCTGGTTTATCATCCATCACCATTTGTCTCCCGCAGCTCTCCCTTCTTTTCTGTTTTCACTCTCAGATCCCACTTTCCAGCCTCAACTGCACAGCTTCCAGGAAGCAATCCAGCTCTTGCCTTAGTGTGGCCTCACCCTTTCCGTGTGAAGTGCAGATCTTCTTGGGAAAATCCACTGAGTGATATAGATATTGTTGGCTGGGAAATATTTCCCTGCGCAGTCTGAAGATGCCTCTTCGAATGTCTCTCAGCAACAATTTCCTCCTTGCTAGTGCATGGAGACAATGGCGACCTGCACAGGAAAGCAGGTTGGTGTAACAATCATCAGCTTCCTCATCTGCCCTTTCGTTCTGTTCTCTAACATGGAGACATCTGTTGCTCCAGGTTTTGGGGGGGGGGGTCTCTGCACATAGTCAGGTATTCCAATAATTATGGTGTCCTTTTTTCTTCTGGATATAAATAATTATCTTTGTATTAAACATGACAACAGAAACATATAGCATGCATACACACATGTGCACACACACACATACACACACACACACACACACTTGCTTCAGGTATTAGGGGAATCTCTGCACACAGTCATGCGTTCCAATAATTATGATGTTCTTTCTTCTTTTGGATATAAATAGTTATCTTTGTATTAAAAATGGCAACAAAAACATATAACATGTTCACACACACATGTACACACACATACATTCACACACACACACACACACACACACACACACTTCTTGGGCTTCAATCTTGAACAGTAAGGACACATCTTTGATAACTGTCTTAGGGTTTTCTTTGAAGTTCTGTACATCAGTGATTCTCACACACCAGAACCTTGAGGAACCTGGATTAGGATTGTGTTTAGGATTGTGAGTTTTCCATCATTAAAGTTGCTGGAAGCCAACGTCTTTCTGCCGCTCTTCTCTGAGCCTGCCATCTTGGGGATCAGCTGTGCCTCCTTGCTATTTTCTTTCCTGGTTTGGCAAAGGAACAATATTTAAAGCTCTTGCTTCTGAAACAGTTAGGTATCAAGATCAATTTTGTAATTTACTCCCAGAAAGATAGCAGCTTAAGGGCAGGTTGACCAACCCCACAGCTATCTTAGCGTCTGACAAAAAGGAAGAAACCTCAAAATAGGAAGAAAATGTTAGAGGCACAGAAGTGCAGCTGGATATGGACTCTGAATCCAACTTTAGGACAGCTTGCCTTACAAAGTGTAATTGGACTGCCTTAAAGGCACTAAGGGACATCAATATAGCACTCTCTGTAACACAGCTCTTGCTCATTCACCCTCCCTGCCACTGGTGTCTCTGCAATGGAATATGAGCCAAACAACTAGTTTTTATTTTGTGAGTAAAAGCTGTATTTCTTTCTCCAACAATGGGCAATCCCTCAACTCCCCACATTGGGAAAATGAGACGGTAAACTCCTACTCAATGTGGGAGTCAAGTAAGTGTGCTCAACTCATTTTATGCCCTCTGTCTGTTTGCCTTACCTTCAGTCTGAATGGCTTTCAGGCTTTCCATGGGGCCTTCAAGGTAGCCTAAATCTCTGAGCTCATTCATTGGAATGATTTTTTATAGAAGAAAAAATACAGCAGCAGTAATGTCACTGTGTGATTACTTCCCAAGTATAAAGACTGGACTCGAGGGAGTTGTACCAAGTCTTATGCCATGCTGAAGTTGAGCTCTTCCAGTGCCCAATGAGGACAACGTCCATGCTGCCACATTCTACTCGACACTTGCTGGAACTTTCCCTTAACTTTCCCTTTTAGCTTTTCATTTTCCTGGAGTTTCTGCTGTCTTTTTTTTTATCATTTGAAGAGATAGACTTTCTGCCTTTTTCATTATTGTTTAAAACACTTAGCCTATGGATTTTCATATCTGTTCATCCTCTCAGATATATTTTCTCTTAAAGATATGCAGGTCATCTTCACTTAGAGATATTCCTGCACATCACTGTTTAATTCTGGGTCTTTCATCTTGCTATTGAATTAATTCATTTTTTTAAAAAAATAATTTTCATCTGTAGGGAGTATAGAAGTGATGGACTTTCTAAGCATATCTTTTATTGTTGTTGTTGTTATTATTATTATTATTATGACTGTGTGCTTAGTCAATAATGTGGCCATATATAGAATTCAATGTCTAAAACTTTTTCTCTTGGATGTTTGGAGCTATGAATAATTTCCAGGCTCTGAGAGTTTTAAGAGAAAATTATGAGCAATCTGATTTTTATTTCTTTTAATCTCTTTTCTGGATGATTTTCTATCTTCACTTTTTCCCTTTGGAGTTCTAAAATTTACTTACACTTTTAAGTTCTTTAGGTCTTTTCAGTGTGAACACATTGTTTCAGACTCAAGAAATAATTATATTTTTACATTCATTATTTTTCCCCTGTTGGTTTCATGGTTCCTTTTTTTGGGAAATTTTCTTCAAAATGAGTTTTGCTCTATAGACTCAATATCTTTGTCTCTTACGTGAAATTCTTAATTTTCTATGTCTCCTTCCCTTTGTATCTGGTAGGTTATCTGGACCTTAATATTTATCTTATCCATTGATTATTTTCTAGGTCGATTGCGCACATGCAGATGTGAATGCAAACCACTCTCTAAGAACCTTTTCCTGTTCTGCCCGCCTGCCCACTCTTGGCTAATGGATGCAGTGATGTCTCGGGGCAGCTATCATATCCCCAAGTTCTCTTTACTGTATGAAATCACCTATTTCTTCCACATAACTAATCTGTTTATTAATTTTCCCTAATATATGTAATAATTCTTGACAGACCTATTTATAGTCGCTGATAAACAGGTGGTTCATTCATGTGGACAGTCAAGGTGGATTACTTCTCTGATATATTTTTCCAATAAACATTTCCCTTGTATTGGTTTTCCAAGGCTGCTGTAGCAAAAGCGTCATCAACCTAAATGGCAGGGACTTATTCACTCAGGACTCTAGAAGTTCAAAATTAAGATGTTATAGAACGACTGGATGCCTATGGGACTATGAGGAAGGAAATCTGCTCAGAGATTCTCTTGAGACAGGCAGTCAGGCAGTCCTTGGCATATAGACCTCTGAATTTCTCTGTATACTTATCTCTCATCTCCCCTGTAGGCATACCTGTCTTTACGCAAACTTTCCATTTTCCTAAGGAGACCTGTCTTTTTAGATTAGAGTCTACTCTAAAGCCTTCATTTAACCCCATTGCCTGCAGAACTACTATTTCCAACTCCATTGGAAGGAGGCTCCATTCACAGGCACTAGCTGGACATTAATATCCTTGGCAGAGGTGAGAGGTCACCCAGCCTAACCCACAACACCTGTCACTGGTGAGATCAATGATGACTCAGTTTAATTTAGTTTAAGGTCAAGATGTATTTCAAAGGAATAAACTTGAACTTCAGTAGATATGCCTTTTTCAAAAGCAATACTGTGTGGTTCTACCTGCTGGGTATGAGCCTTTCTCTTTTTTCTTATCTGGCTCCCTCAGTCCTAATTGTCTTTCAGAAGGGCCAGTCTGTTTGCCAGTATTCTCATCAGCCATAGGCTAGTCTAAATCCCCAAATCCTCACTGGATCTCTCTAACAAGAGAGGCCGCCACGAGAGAAGATTAGAATTGATACCTGAAAGAAAAAATATTCTGGGATAGATTGAGAGAGTATAGACTGACACACAAGGTGATTAAGAAGAAGGGTTGTGGTGCAGGGCCAGCAGCTTCAGCCATCGTTGCCGTGTCCCTGAAAATATGTGTAGTACCTTTTCTGAGAAAACATGCTGGCCACCACAAGGAGCAGTATTAGGATGTGAAGCTGGTACCTGAGTGTAGTGAACCACTGGCCTTCGAAAGGATTAGCTAAAAAACTCAAGGCACAAGAGTAAGTTTATTTAAAACCCGAGGTGTCTACCAAACAATACATGGTTTTGTGAGAAAGAGCTTGCTGTGCAGAACACTCCTTGACGACCTGGGAACAGCTCCTGTCGGCCCTCTCTCTCCACGAACAGGAGAAACACGCTGCCTGAGCAAATATTCTCCGGGTCCCTGAACTCCAGGACATGCAGTCCTTGAGAGCAAGCTACCTAGACAGGAATGTATTGGGTCCCAAAGCCACAGAAGCTCCCTGTCCCCAAAGGAATAGCCCTGTTACCCAAGCTGAACTTTCCGTGGGACTCTTACGATTCGGTCTGAGAAGACGGCGTTGCCGGAAAAAGCTATTTAAGGTCAGCACACAGAGGACTCTGCTGAGTCTGTGCTGAGGAGACTTTAAATTACTCTTTTTAAAGGCTTTGGGATATTTCTCAGGTTTTCCTTGTGTAGAGAGGGTAGGTGCTGCTCTCTCTTCTGCTGAGGCTGCATCCCGTCTGTCTTATTCGCTACACCTCCGCCCAAGTGCAACGCTGGAGTCTGCCCAGTCTTGCGGTCTGAGCAGGACTGAGCAGGAGGTTGTTACTTGCTACTTGCCTTGAGTTGGAATCACTCTTCTGGTTCGGTCTGCAAACACCACGCACAACATCAGGCTCTCGGCAGGAGCCAAATGTCTTCAGAACTAATGGCTTGCAAACTCCCAGCATCCCAGAGAGGGTCATTGCATTTTAACTGTTGTGCCCCGCCCTCCATGGCTGTTCTGGGGTGCATCTTGTGGCAGAGGAGGAAGACAGCCTTTGAAATCCATTGGAGGTCATCGCATTCCATTATGTGCCCAGTACTTCAGATGCAGTTTTGATGAAATTTGCAGTGTTGGGATTTTTTATGCTAGATCAGACACAGGAAATCACAGGTGCAACTAATTTTGGTTTGACTTACGATCTCTGTGGGCCCCTTGAGTTTCTATATGAAATTCTCCCCTTAGCTTGAGTATAGTGTCAGAAGTCTATAGCTTGTCTCTGAAATGTACATTAATAGGTAATATTGATTTGAGGAAATTAATTACTAGAAAACCAGCTCTCAGGGCTCATCTTGGTTTGGGAAGCTTCTAGAGCCCTCTTGTGGCTGTAATCTACCTTAAACAGGAAATGAGCACTAAGCTTTGAACTGTTTTGCTAATGGTGGTTACTTGGATGCTAGCTTTCTGGCTTTGATTTTTTTTTTTTTCTTTTTATCCCGTTGAGCGTCACAGGACACACATCATCTCTATAGAGATGCAAGGATGGTTGCAGGTGTCAGGTGTCAATGTTAAAAGGATGGCCGGGGCTAGAAAGATGGCTAAATCAGTAGGTGTCTGCAGAACAGGAATGGGTATCTGAGGGGTGCATGTCTGTGATCCTGGTGCTGCGGGAAAGGCGACAGGGAGAGAGACAGGCAGACCCATGGGGTGCCTTTGGGATCCTCTAGACAAATTGGTAAGCTAAGCTTCAGCAACAGACGCTATGGAGAGGAAGTGAGGAGTATACCCAGTGCTGGCCTGTGGCCTACACACACAGATACACACACACACAGACACACACAGAGACACACAAACACGCACACACACATACCAGACATACATATAGACATATACACAGACACACACACACATACACATACCAGATATACACAGAGACATACACACAGCACACACGCAAACAATACTCACACACACACACACACACACACACACAC
>JADRCD010204095.1:0-15046 GCA_019843815.1 Montemys delectorum
GGCTGAGACTTAATGGAGGCTGCCGGCTTGGGTGTGGCTCTCTACATAGGACTGTTTTACAAATTTTCGGAAAAAAAAAAAAACTGGTTAAAAATCCTCTCTGGTTTCTAATCCTAGATATATAAAAAAATAACAGCAGTCATAATACTTTTTTTAAAAATATGTATACACATATATGTGTGTACAACATACATATTTTAAGAATGTTGTGACTGCTGTCAATATATGTATACATGTACATGTGTATATATTTGTTTTTCTTGGAACCTTGACAGAATCTTGGATGATTTCTTCTAACTCCTACTCCAAAGTCAGCTGACTGATTTGAACAGGGTGACTGGTAAAGGCTGTTTTGTTTCTGAAAACAATAAAGGCCTCCACTGTGTACTAGGCTAGATCCATAGTGCTTGATCTGTGGGTCTCCACCCTTTGGGGTTACCTGACCTTTTCACAAGACTCACATATCAGTATCCTGTATATCAGATATTTACATTTACAACAGTAACAAAATTACAGTTACAAAGTAGCGACAAAATACTTTTATGGTTAGGGATCACTACCACATGAGGGATTATATTAAAGGATTGCAGCATTAGGAAGGTTGAGAATCTGTGTACTAGACCAACTTCATCTTTTTGAGTTTCGACTTCCTGAATCAGATCTCTATTTTGCAGTCCCCCTCATTGCTTAACCAGAGGTTGTTGAGATGCTGGGGTATCCTGAGGTGCTTCATGGGACCTCCTACCTCCCTACCTTCACGGTAGCTTGTGCTCAGCATCCTGAAGGACGAGAGAGGACACAGAGGACCCGACACTGGTAACTCTGAGTGAAGATAAGTTAGTCTTAAACATGCTCAGTGTGTCAGGGAGTCTCAAGCCAGCAAAAATCCCCTAAAGGAAAGCCCAGCAAAATCTAAGAAGACTCCCATAAGACTGTGCGAACTGTGGGGACCAGTGTGTGGATGTGAGCAGCACAACAGGCTCCCTGCAGACACTGTCAACAACCACCAGGACAGTTTCTAACCTGAGGATAAAGTAGAAAAAAAGAGGATCATATTTAAAAACAAAACAAAACAAAACAAAAAACCAGACATATACAAGAAAAAGAAAATACTCTTAATACCTGATGAAATCTCAATTTTCTGAACGGTTTACTAAAGAAAACAGTACAAACTCCTTTCAGTAAAAGCCCATCTCCCCAGGGATGCTAAGATATCTAAACTCAAATCTTGTTTGGATTGTTACTGTGGGCCAATTTCTTAATCTACATGATATGTATTTCTCTACTGGTGAGAAGTGAAGATAACTTTGTCTTCTCTTACAGAGTTATCATCCATCAGGACAGAATTTGGTACTGATGGCTCACGCACACAAGCTATACGTAACCGTTACAGATTGTAAATGTCCGTGCTTGATAGTAAGAACCTGTCTACGGCATGCACTGAAGCTTAAAAGCAAATTATAAAAATAACCACTAGACCATTTCCATAATGCCATCATACATATTTTATGCTGAAAATGCAAATATAAAAATCTGGAATGACATACATAAACCTTAAAAATCTGAAGAATTTTGGGCTACTAACAGAAGATTAACGCTCCTCCCAGCGTGTGTTCACATTCAGGAAAGCCTTTCCAGGGTGGACGCCACTCAGGGTGGGGGGAATAGCTAGAAGAGAAGTACAGATGGGGACGGAGAGACACTAAACTACAGAGGAGGGGCAGTTCGCCAAAGGAACGTGGAAAGGCTTGAAACAAGGCTAAGAGAAGATGTCTTGGGTCAAGACCAGAGACTTAAGGAAAGGCAAGACAACTAGGAAGCCTGCATCCCTGCAAAGGGCCTACAAGAGTGTTGGTGACATCACACTGAGGGCGAAGCTTCCATTATTGTCCTCATGTTAAAGTTCTCCTTCACGGCACTGACGTTCTTTCCAATCCCCAGCAAAATCCCTCTATCTGTCTGTGAGGAAGGGGCCATCTCAGCCATTGAATCAAGGCTAGGATGAGACCCTGTGCTAGCTAGCTTTTCTGTAATCTGGACAGAGGCTAGAGTCGTTTGGGAAGAAGGAACCTCAACTGAGAAAATGCCTCTACCTGCTTAGCCTTCGGCCAGTCCTGTGGGGCATTTTCTTGATTAATGGTTGATATAGATGGGCTGCTCATCATCCCACGGGGCATGGTGCCACAACTGAGTGGATGGCCTTAAAATCTCTCCCTCTTTTTCACAACCAAGCATGTGACTTTCATAAGCAATCCTTTGGAATTTTTAGTTTCAGTTTATGTGTGCAATCGCCTGTGTCCGTGTGTGTGGGTACGTGGAGAGGTCAGAAGAGAGTGTGAGAACCCCTGGGGTTGCAAGCATTTGTGGGGTCATCTGTCATGGATGCTGCAATCCAAACTTTGATCGGGACCCTCATGATTAAGTCACAAACACTCGGGGCTGGCGAGATGGCTCAGTGGGTAAGAGCACTGACTGCTCTTCCGATGGTCCTGAGTTTGGATCCCAGTAGCCACATGGTGGCTCACAACCACCCATCATGACATCAGATGCCTTCTTCTGGTGCGTCTGAAGACAGCTACAGGGCCGGCAGAAGGTCCTGAGTTCAATTCCCAGCAGCCACACATATGATAGCTCATGACCATCTGTACAGCTACAGTGTACTCATACATATAAAATAAATAATATAAAATTTTTTTAAAAAAAAGTAACAAATACTCTTAGCTCTTGAGTGATCTCTCTGGTCCCCAGATTTTTTTTTCCTGCTATTAGATATTGACCATAAGGCCTAGTGTACGTTGGTCAAGCACTCTACCAGTGAGCTAAATCCCCCAGCCTGGCAGTTGTTTCAATTCAGTGAATAAGGATTTCTCCCTTGGTGGTACATAGAAATGGATTGCTAGCTGTTTTGAATAGCACCCATCTGTGACTACAGTCGTGCTGAGCTCATGGGTGGCAGTTAATTAAGACAACTTGGAAGAATACAGAGGCTCACGAAGAGGAGAGAAGAGAAGGTAACGCCTCTCCTTCATGGTCTAAAAGTTATTTATAAGATCATGTTCGTCATCTGCGTTAGGGATGGTATCATCTATGAGTGGTCTCTTTCTAAAATAAGGCGTAGTTCTCAGAGTGTTTGTAAAAATGCAACTCTAATTTATAGTGCTGTATGGAACAAGGACACATTTGGCTCCTTCTCCTTTATTCATGTACTCTTAGCACAGGAAATGCTGTCGTCTCCATTTACGCTTGTGGCTTTATATGCAGCATAAAGTTAAGTTTTCCACCTGATGTCATTTGTCAAGTAAGCTTTTAAAGCTGCTATTTCCCTGGGTCCCCTAAAAAGGCAGCCTGTCTTTAAAAGCACAGTATGCCACACCATCCAAGTTGTCTCTGAAGAGATAAAATGATCTGAGAGTAGGGGGTTATAATACCAACTGAGCTCGGAGCAAGCCAGCTAGCGAGCAGCATTTTTTCCACAGAAGCAAAGGCGTAACTGCAAAGTCTGGTGACCACTCAGCAAGTTAAAAGACTGCTCCCCTATGTTTCAGCACTGAAAGTAGTCAGACGTTCAGACAACATTGTGGATACATTGAACATAATAACTGTCCAGGGCTTCCTTACGGCAATGAGGTATGTGTCTATAACATTTAAAAAATAGCTAGCTGGGCAGTGGTGGCGCATGCCTCTAATCCCAGCATTTGGGAGGCAGAGGCAGGCAGATTTCTGAGTTTGAGACCAGCCTGGTCTACAGAGTGAGTCCCAGGACAGCCAGGGATACACAGAGAAACCCTGTCTCGAAAAGCCAAAAAAAATCCCAAAAAAACAAAAAACCAAAACACAAAAAAACAAAAAACCAAAAACTAAAGTATTTAAGAAATGTTATCCTAAACAAAACATTTGTTCCAACAACAAATTATTTAAGTATCTAACTAAATATAGCTATTGATAAATGCTTCAGATTTAAAGGTGCATTGAAGAGATTAGAGACAGTCCATATCTGGAACATTGAACAGAAAAACAGGATTACTGAGTCATCCCTGAATTACAAACAACTGAATCACTGTTCTCGAAGAACCTGCAATTACGTCTATTCTCGCTAGGTGGCGTGCTCAAGTTTAAGAAAGCCTCCAAAAAGCCAGATACAATCATTTCCCAAGGTCACAAAAACAGAAGAGGGTAATTCTATACTTAAAAAGAAGTGACTATTTTATATCCAATGCATTCAATAAAGAAAAGAGATTGAAAGACGTTAAGAAGGAAAGGCCTGTTCAAACAACCAGCATTTCTCAATAGGTCAATTGCTGTTAGAAGTGCCAATTGAAGTACAGACATGCTTTCCCCCCCCCCCCCACCCACCATCCTCCAGCACAGAAGGCATCAACCAGCATGGGAGGATGCAGTGCAAGCCCAGTGACTTCCTAACAGGCATTTGATTTGTATGCAAAGCCCTTAGAGCTGAATTCAGATTGTTCAGTGATTCCTTTAGTAAGAAAGTCTAGTTGGTGCATTTTCCATTGCTTGTATTTTGAAGGGAGGATGTGAGTCACAGATTTCACAGAGAAATTCTCCTGATTAATTATTGTGATTAGCAGTCCAAGAAAATTCAGAGTGGCAGACTGAATGCTATATGAGATGGGGCATTTGAATAGTGGTAGCTTTGCACATGGGGAAAGATGTATTTTGTATAATGTACTAGAAGTGACTCTCTTCTGGGAAGAAAAGGTGATATGTTAGATATTCCAAAGTTAAACCACATTGATCTGTCTTTTGAAGTAATTGCATTGATCTCCTAAGTCTGGTGAAATACATTATTCATTCCCTATGGATGCTTCCAAGCACCACCCCTCCCCTCGCTCCCCACCCTTTTACCCAAGCAGTTTATTTCCTGTTTAGTTTGGGTCACAGAGGAAAACATCTTTCTGGAGTACAACTGTTTTATGTGTGCATGTTTATGTGTGTGCATGCTTGAGTGTGCATGCTGTCTGTGCACATTCTTGTATGTGCATGTGTGTGCACGGGCTTCTGAAACAAATTAATTTTATGGTTTTTTTTTTAACCTTTTTCTAAAATTTAAACCTTACTCCTTTAAACTAATTTATTTGAAAATATTTTAAGGGGGAGCAGAATTCTAAAGCATATCTCCTACACTCTAATCTCAACTGAATGAAAATAAATGTTAAGACAGCAAGATTGTGGATACCCACCTATTATTGAAGGCAGAGGTGCCTTCTGCCCACCCAGGTGTTAAAGACAGCTTGGTAAGAACTGCTCTGGCCTACATCTTGGAAAGCCAGGCAGCTATGCCCCATGAATGATGCACGTGAAAAAGCCCTTCACGCTTTTCCCTTTCCTGAGTAGCCAAGCTAGGAGAAGCGGTGGGGAGGCCCTTCTACATAGGCCCTTACCTGCAGGGGCTTGCAGGCTGACAACCAGGTTTTGTTAGAAGAGAGGGTGGAGTAGGATAGAGGTAGACAAAGGGCCCGACCCACTCACACTGCGGAAGCCACTTTGTGCTGCCTCCTCTAGCTCCAGTTTTTAATTATTTTCTCTCTTTTGATTGTTTTCCCAAAAGGTGGAACTACAGGCATATTTGAACTGTTGCTTCAAACAAATTTTTTCTAATTTAGTTCTACTTGTAGCAATAATAATAGCATTTGTAGAGAAGCTTCGTGCCCCATTTCCCAAGTTATAGAAAGTCTGTTATTTTTCAGGGCTAATAGGAGCATAGAGTATTTCCTTTGTTGTTCACAGAGATGTCTGACTATGTTGGTGAATTCCAGTTATAAGCAGTACACTTATCTACATTACCTTCCACTCCTATGAGGGCAGGTCTCCCTCTGATCATCATCCAAGATGCCCAATGATGACGGAAACCTTGGCCACTACCAAACCTCATTATGCATAGTGTGTGTTTCCCTTCATAGGTATCCATGAAAAATCTGCTAGAAGCTGGGTATGATAAGAGATGAACAGCCTCAACTAAAGCAATATTACAACAATATATTATAATAAAACTTCTTTAAAATTTGTGAATTGAGCCGGGCTTGGTGGCACACGCCTTTAATCCCTGCATCAGGAGGCAGTGACAGGCAGATCTCTGCATTTAAGGCCAGCCTGGTTTATAAAGTGAGTTCCAGATCAGTCAGAGCTACAAGAGAAACCCTGACTTAAAAGACAAACAAACCACCACCACCACCAACAACAACAACAACAATCTCGTGACTCATTTATATATGGAATTTTCCATTGTACATTTTCAGATCACAGTTGACTGTGAGTCAGTAAAACCTTGGACCGTGCAACCATGAATAAGGAATGATCATAAAACATGATATTCATACACAAATGTACATGTCAGTATGGACCGGAAAGGGCTTACAGTCACTTCTTCGTGGGCAAAGCTTCCCTGTACTCAAAAATGTGGTGTCCTTGAGTTGTTTTCATTACTTAACTCTCTTTATCAAGGTCATTAAATGGAAGAAATGCTAACGAAAGAGGAATGATATTACTTGACAAAGAAACTGTTCTGAGCACTGTGGCTGTTTGTCTGCTGGCTCTGGGGCAGGGCGGAGGAGCTGGCAGACAAAGGCAATAGCTTCCCAGAACAACAATGGGCTTCTCTGTGACCTGCAGCCCAGCTGTCAGCACTGGGCTCTGCCCCCTCTGTCCCCTCCTGCACTCTCCCTGAGAAACACTCCCTCCGCCACATCCAATACCTCACACACATGGAAAAGTCTTTTCCTAGAGGTCCTAAAGACCATTCCTCCCAGTGAACAGAGTACAGAGTGTTTATCTTTTTAATTAATGAAGGATACCGGTGAATTTACAGTGTGTAAGTAGAAGAGTCTGGCTCATTCGTGGAGACTACTCTTACAGGAATTACAAAGGCCAGCCCGGCTACGGATTCAGTGGTGGTCTTCTCATCTTGGCCTCATGCCTGGAACAGGGTAGCTCACAGGGAGCCCTGAAAGTTACAAATGGAAACTTACTTGGTGTGGGGAGCGAAAGTAAAAGTTAGAGCTGTGTAGTGTAAAAGAAAAAAAAAATGTGTTATTTGTGTCTGATGCTCACGGCTTATTTCATCTTATAGATTTTGAAAAGGTATTTAAAATGAACAAGAAGTAGACCACATGTTTTAAGTCTTTACTGATGTCATCTCATCAAATTGTAAAAAAAAAAAAAAAAAAAAAAAAAAAAAAAAAGAAAGCTGAGCTCCTGGAAAATGGAAGCAAAATTATATATTTTTAAAAATATGCACAGCCTCACTGTATTGTGTTTTATAAAAATACAGTGGAAATGTGTTTGGTGGCGGTGTAGGGTGTGAGGAAAGGGAATGCCTTCGAGGGCCCATGCTGAGGCATCCTTTCTCCCTGAGGGACCAGGGGACCACAGGATGGTATAGTATAGAATATAGTTTATTCAAGGTATGGGGAGGGGAGTTGAGAGGGTATTTAGAGATAGAGAAAGGTAAACAAAGCAAAGAGAACAGAGAGAGAGAGAGAGAGAGAGAGAGAGAGAGAGAGAGAGAGAAGAGGAATAGAGGCCTACCATGAACAAGTGGAGAGAAGCAGGAATGGAATAGGGAGGAAGGAAGGGATGAGAGGACAGAGTTGGGAGCAAGAAGGCAAGAGAGAGTGGAGGGAACAAGCAGTCCCTTAATAGTGGGTCAGGCACACCGGGCTGTTGCCAGGTAACTGTGGGGTGGAGCCTAGACAAAATGCTAACACACTGAATATTTGTGGGTTAGGTTTTTGAGCCAGGGGTCTCACTATGTAGCCTTGGTTAGCCTATGTAGACCTTGCCTCAAACTCATAGTGCTCTGTCTTACTCTGGTGGGATTAAAAGTATATACCACTATAGTCAGCGTCTATATTTGCCTTTAACTCATAACAAAATTTATACAATGGAGCTGTGACGTGTTTTATACTCTTTTTTCTACTTTAATGCTACCTATTGAGCATCTTTAACATCATTGAAGTCTCTTGAAAGCATAATTTTAATGAATCATTTGGAGTGCTGTGTTTTGGTGATCTTCATGGTAGATAATATTTGTGAGTATTTTCGAAAAGCCTTGTTAAGGTAGACTTTATATTTCATCTCAGTTGTGTATTGGCCCACAGCCTTGCAGTTTGACTATACTTTGTCAACTGACATTCATTCAGGAGAGTGTGAAACTCATGAAGGAACCAGGCCACGACACCTTTCCCTTGGGATTTAACTATATGCCAGGCATCAAATCCAGTGTATCATGTACTAACTCTCTGAACAATATTCATAACAGTATGAAGTAGATTCTCTTAAGCCCACGTGATGAAACATTACCTTGGATATAAATAACATTCTCCCAAGGCCACTAATCAGGCTGTAAACTCAGGTACTGGGAGTTTTAGTGCAGTATTTACTGGACACACAGTGTTTAAATCTGGGGCAATTCAATACAAGAAAAAAAGTATCTCATAGCTGTTTTTAAGTTCTTTTTTTCAACATTAGCTACTTCCCTGTCGGTTATTGACCAGTTATGTCTGTCTCCTCCACAGTGAGTCATCTCTCTCCTTCACTTGCTGTTGACTGACTCTCCTATTATGTAAATTTGTTAAGTATTAAAAAACATTCATTCTTAGCTCTGAAGAGTGGCTAAATATTGTTCCTGTTTGACATTTAGTTAATTGTATACTTTGGACAGAGATTTCTTCACTCCTGCGCAGACAAATATGTTGATGTTTCTCTTTGTGATTCTCTTCCTAGGATTTTGTGCTGAAAAAGCCATTCTCTAATCAAAGATCTAATCACTATGAACCTCTGAAAACTCTTTCCCTGCGTTCCTCAGCCGACCCGCTCTACCCCAAAGCCTATCGCCAGCCCTGCACCTGCCTGAAACTTCATTGTTAGAACAAACTGGGAAACAAACATTTTCTGACATTTCTGGTACCCTATCGTAAGAATGTCAAAGCAACGAGTTTCTTCCCTTCGGCCCCTCACAGAAATGGGAAAGAAAGTGCGGCATGCTTGGGTTGCTTCTGCCTTGCAGAGTTGAAGGCCTGACAGAAGGAGCTTCAAGAAGGAAGGCTCTGGCTCCAAGAAGGAAGGCTCTGGCTCCATTCTCAGTGGGTTCAGTCTCACAGCAGGAAGACGATGGCGGAGCATAGCAGTTCTCAGTGACTTGGGACAGAGAAAAGGAGCCTGGAGCCTGGCTAGTTTTGTCCTTCAGTCTTTCTGATTCTGTCCAATCCTTAGCCCAGGGATGGACCACCCCCGCCCCACCGCCCCACCCCTCTCACCTCTCCACCCCCATCCCCGATCTCCCTACCCCCACCTCCCCTCACCTCCCCACCCCTCCACCTGTTCAGCCTCTCTGATTCTGTCCAAGCCCCAGCCCACAGACAGATTCCCAATCTGCAGGACACGGCCTTTCCTTTGGTCCCTTCTCTTTGGAAATTCCCTCACAGACTCACACGGAGGTGTGTTAAGACAACCATGATGATTATTTTTCACACCTAGGTCAAGATTTCTAATGAAAACCTCACGGAGAAGATGTGCTTGAGCTTAGGTGTCACCAGCACAAGCTCCCTTATCTGACCCTGCAGTTTATTTGGGTTGGGTCTCAGAATAAGAAGTCAAAGACTAATTCCTATGTCTTACTGTTGACTTTAGCCAAGATACCTGCTTTCTGAGCTGGATCCCAGCACAGCACATCCTCAGAGCTCAGCATAATCTGCTTATCTGGCAACAGAGATTGCAAATGCCACAGTCAGAGCTCCATTGATTCTGTCAGTGCCGCTACTATTTTTCACACTGATGCTTTGAGAGAGCCCGCTTCTTTTTCCAGCGTATTAATTCGCAGCCCAGCGACCAGGAATGTAATATTCTATTGCAACGAAGAACAGCCATGTTTTCTGGAGAGCACACACAGCAGCTCTGGCCGGCCTGAAAACCTAAGCTTGACGTTGTTTCCATGCAAATTTTAGGAATGTATTAATTGGTTATTAGCTAAAGTTGGACTGGTGTTAGGGTGGGTTGATTTGCTTTTGCTTTCTAAAGCAGTCCGTAAGAGCTAGGATGAGGAAAATGTAAGACTCTGGAGAGCCTTAGCTTACAGGAGACCCCCTGAGTGAACGAGCTAGGAATCAATGCAAAAAGCAAGAGGAATTTGTTGTTCCAACATGTTGGGGTCACCCTGCACATGAAGAGAGAGAACGACCACGCACAGCCCATCCAGGGAGCCTTTATACAGTTCTCAAGGCATCAGCCATCAGGCACAATGTGATTGGCAGAACAGTGTGACTCTCTTAAACTGATTGGTCTTTAGGGAATGGAGTAGGTGGCCAAAGGGTCGAGGGGATGTGTCTATAAGTTCTGGGCCTCTCCTACCCCTACCTGCAGGTGGCCTATGGTCGGTCCTTCCTCCCTGTGGTCTGAAGAATGTAATTAGCCCCTCCCTTTCAGAGGGGAAGGGCACCTATGACCTTTCTCTTCCAGGAGGGGAGGAGTCCAGTGGAATTTTCTAAAGTTCTTAAGCTGACCTCTTCAAAACCAGCCATTGTGACCAGGACACAAGCAGCCATGGTAACCGATAGATGTACGGTTTATAACAAATACAATTTTCCAAAACCAGTTAATATCTGTACATAACCACACACATACATGGATGATGGGCTTTTTGTTACAAGCTTTTCCAGTTGCCCTTGATACATTGTGGAAAGCCTTACTATCAGGCAACAATAACATGAGTTAAACTGACTTTCGTTTGGTGAGCCCAGGGCAAGTTATATTAATTGAGGCTCTACAGTTCTGCAGCTGCTTAAGATCCAGTATTAGACTATTTTTGTCACAAGTAATTCATCAGCAAACAGCTACTAATTTGAAGGTTATAAAATGACTTATTGCGTGTTATGGGATATTGAGCAATTTCTGTTTAAAAATAATAACCACAGTAGAAAGCAAAATTATTTTCTACATATAATCAGCAGTTACTCCATTTAATAACACAGGGCTAGAAAATAGTTTTAATTTTATCTGACTCAACATTGAAAATATGTCGAAGGAACTGGGGGGAAGGGGCAGGCAGCTCAGTTAAGCCTGAAGGCTGTGAGATCATTGGCTACAAGTGATTCTGCTGATTAGGCTGGGATGGAGACTCAGTCTGCCTGAATTCAAGACCTAAGCTCTTAACTTCTACGGATAAACACACATCTCTACACATTCTGGTAACAAACCAGTGTTCGCAGCTATTCTCCTGTTTGTCCTAACTTTATAAATCACTCAATACAGTATTCAAAACATAGAACTAGGCCAGCAATGTCTTCATTAGACAAGAACATGTTTTAGGAAACTAAAGTTGATGAAGTCTCATGCATTTGAAAGTCCCTCTTCCTGGGCAACCTGTCACCTTTTGTATAGAGCTTTTGTTGTGCAGGGACAGAGTTTAACATGGCCTAGAAGGCTTCTACTGAGACTCTTCTTTTTTGTGAAGTATAGAAGTCCTATGTCTCACAGTCATCTGCAGCTATTCCTGATACAGGAAGCACACCAAACTCCTCCAGACTAGGCACATGCCTGCTCTCCAATGTTTATCCTCTCTTGCCAGATTCCTGCTTGTGTAAACATTCTGTATTGTGTGAGATGTTATTGCTGGTGAACGCTGAGCAGTAAGAGCATGGACCACTCTGTACATTTTTTGGCAATTGCTCCTGAGTCTGTGAAACTACAAAAATAAAAGTGTTTTCTACTATTATCAAATTTCATCTTGCAGGGGGGAAATGAACCCATGTTTTTCATTTGGTAATTTAGAACCAATCAAGTTTCCTCTTGGGGGAATTGCTGTCAATTTGAGGAAGCACTCATGTAAAATGGATTGCTTTTATTGGTATATGGCAACAGTGAGGCAGGTCAACCTGGGTCAGGGCTTCAACTGCTTGCCTGCCACCAGGAATCTATCTGGAGGCCAAGTGCTTCTGAAAAACTCTCACTAAAAATGAAAGTCAAGGCCTGGAGAGATGGTTCTCTGATTAAGAGAACTGGCCCCACTTCCATTGGACTCAGATTTGATTCTTAGCATCCACATGGCAGTCCCAAAACCACCTGTCATGCCAGTTATAGGGAATCCAGTACCGCCTTCTGCTCTCTACGGGCATCAAGCATGCACATGGTGCATAGACATGCACACAAGCAAATACTTACTCATATAAAATAATAAAAGAATATTTTAAAAACGGCTTTTAGAAAATGAAAGCTAGGAGGCTAGGGAGATGGTTTGATTAGAAAAGGATTTTGCCATGCAAATGCAGGATCTGACTTTGTATTCCCAGCACTCCTGTATAAAGGCAGGCATGATGGTTCTCACATGGAATCCTAACTTTGAGGAACAGAAAAAAGTGATCTCTGGAGTTCCCTGGCCAGCTAGTCTTTGCATTTGAGAGGCCATGACTCAAAATATAACAAAGAGGATGATTAACAAAGATACCAGCTTTGACTTTCGGCATCCACATGTACACACACACACACACACACACACACACCACACACTTAAAGCCACACAAAATGAAAGTACATGTGTTGAAGAATCCCAAATACCTCTGATGGTGCTAATCCCCCTTTATAAGAGGCATATAGCAAGTGAAAAGTTGAGAGCTCCATCCGGTTGGGTGGAATTGGCTGTACTCTTCTGGTTGTGCTGTGGATTCTGACTGGAAAGACCATAGGGGTAGTGAGTGCATCCCAAGAAGGGCGTATGCCATGGAGAGAAAAGCAAAGTATCCTATGCAGCTGAATAAGAGCAGCCCCAGACAGAGCCCCAAGAGGGGACAGGAGCTCAAAAGTTTGCCTGAGAAATCTGTTCTTGTTAATCCCTTAAAGTATTGTTTGGGGGAGCCCACCAGAGATGATTGTTCAGATGCAGTTTATAGCCCGGGACTACACTCAGGTATTTAGGACTGAAGTGTAACTTGTTTAGGGTAAAGGGTTTTTAAATGCAAAAATTACAACCTGGTATCTCAATTATCAGCCAATGAGGGAAGTTTTGCACAAGCAGGGAAGTTCAACAGGTGCTAAGTGCTTAGCTGGAGGGGGAGTGGTTTGCACAAATAGGCAGTTTAGCAAAGCTAATTTACCTGGGTTCCTAGAATAGAGTTGGGTGATTTCCCAGGAGGTTTTCCATCAAGGGGATCAAACTCTAGTTAATAGCCAAAATGGCGTCAGCAAGAATACAAGTCAAGGAAGCTCTTCACCGTCTTAGCAGGTACACTGTTACAAACCTTTCGGAGCTGAGACACTCACTTGAAGCACTAGCAAATGTAAAGACTTACTCTAAAGGTGCCTACAGCATTCTCCACACTGTGAGAACCTTTGCAGAGTCAAGGGAAACTCAAAATGCCCCCCAGGATTTACCTCAGTCAGAATTCCTCATCACGGTCACAACTGTGCAGGAATCTGTGCAGGGCAAGCATCCAGAGAAAGGTTGGTACTCACAGTATGAACTCAGAGGTAGAAGATGTGCAGTAGAATCTCTGAAGTAAAATAAAGGTACAGAGAATCCAACAAGCTTTTGCACAAGTCATTCCAGCCATTTTGGAGAGGGCCCTGAAAGCTATTGTTTGTCTATGACTTTCACCTTCCCAAAAGCCTTGTTGGTGAGGATGGAAATAAATAACAAAGTAAGCTTGAGTTCTTTCTGTTCATAGACTGGTGAGTCAAGTGGTTAGAAGACACATCTCCCACCTCAGAATGATCGTTTATTACATGACTAAGTGGTCCAGGATAAAACCACAATTAAGGTGATTCATGCCCACGAACCATTCTGTTGAGATAGAATCCATGCTGAATTCCTCTGTTCCATGCATGAGAGAATTGCAGAGAGCCAGTGTAGCTGTTTCGCAGGCACGCAGAAGGCTGTATGTGACTGTTCTTGGAAAGGAGGGACTGAGCCTCCTCCAAGGGGAGAGTGTAGTCCCCAGTCCTGAAGGGGCCCAGTGAACAGGGTGAGCAGCTGGCAGCCCTGCCAAGCAGGCATCTAGGAGAATATTCTCGGGTGGCAGCCAGCCTGGAGACTTGTTCAATTACCAAAGGTTCCTTGCCAGGAGGTTTTTCACCAGTTCCACTATTTATCAAGAGAACTGCACCTTGCTCCAAAACCACCTTTGCAAATTGTCATTAAAGGGACGACTGGCTGAGCTAGTGATGTCTGCTGCCTGTGACATTTGAGCTCTTCTCTGACTTACCCATTTTCTCTTAGCTGTAATCTCCCCCAAAAGGTGTAATCCCTTCTCCCCAACTCTCCTTCTGGTTTCAAAGGCATTCAATTTTAGGGATTATGTAAATTCAGGAGCTCAATGGCCCTTAGGCCAATTGCTTTGCATCTTATGTGTTTCTTTATTGTATTAAGTCCTCTCAGATAATTTCTCTCCTGCAGCCAGCTGCCTCCTCCTTTTTTTTTTTTTAATTTGATATCTATCAATTCAGTTGGTCTTCTATAAACCAAAGTTGGGCTCAGATACACACCATTTGAATGCTTTTCAGAACAAAGTGTTCATGACTTAGTGCTTTTCTGAAACACCTAAGTGGTTTTCTACCAAGTGTTGTACATTTTCTTAACTATATACAGGCCAGTATGCCACTTGCCCAGATCCATTGGTTCTGGTCTGTTGTGAGATATTCCAAAGGGTGGTCTACGCAGCACACTGAGGACTGTGACAAAGGTAGGGATCCCTTCTGTGACAGGTTCCACCAGGAGGAAACCTATTGAAAACAAATCCCTTCCCAGAAAATAAATAAAATCTGTTAGCTTATTATAGTTATCATAAGCATGTATGTCCTTGTAAGCAATGGCAAACTGTTGGCAGTTCCCCTAGGCTCCACCCAACAGCTACCTAGCAACAGCTTGCCGGGTTCCAACCAGCCTGGCCTATAAGAAGGACTGCTCAGCTATTTCTCACTCTGTCTCTCTCTTTCTCTGTCTCTGTCTCTCTTTGCCCCTCCCCACTCCCCACCCCTGTTCCTAGCTGGCTTCTTCTTCTCTTCTCTCTCTGTCCTCTCTGTGCTGCCCCTCCCATCCCCC
>JADRCD010204096.1:6940-22875 GCA_019843815.1 Montemys delectorum
CCTTTCCTTTCCTTTCCTTTCCTTTCCTTTCCTTTCCTTTCCTTTCCTTTCCTTTCCTTTCCTTTCCTTTCCTTTCCTTTTTATTGAATATTTTCTTTATCTGCTTTTCAAATGTTTTCCCCCTTTCTATGTCTTCCCTTCGGGAACTCCCTATCCTATTCCCCCTCCCCTACTACTGTGAGGGTGCTTCCCCCATGCATCCACTCCCATCTTTCCACCCCAGCATTCCTCTACACTGGGACATTGAACACCTTCAAGTCCAAGAGCTTCTCTTCCCACAAGTATCCAACAAGGCCTTTCTCTGCCACATTTGTGACCAGCACCATGGGTTTCCTCATTTGTCTTCTTTGGTTGGTGGTTCAGTCCCCCAGAGCTCCAAGGGTTTGGCCTGTGGACATTGTTGTTCTCTTCATGGGGCTACGAACCCCCTAAGGTCCTTCTGTCCCTTCTCTAACTCCTTGATCAGGGACTCCTGCGCACAGTCCAATAATTGGCTCTGAGCATCTACCAATGTATTCATCAGGCTCTGGTAGAGTCTCTCAGGACACAGCTATATCAGGATTCCATCAGCAAACACTTCCAGGTATCCACACTAGCATCCAGGTTTGGTGGCTATATACAGGATAGACCCCCAAGTGGGGCAGTCTCTGGATGGCCTTTCCTTCAATCTCTGCTCCACACTTTCTCTTCATATTTCCTCCTGTGAGTATTTTGTTCCCCTTTCTAAGAAGCACTGAAGCATCCACATTTTGCTCTTTCTTCTTCTTAGGTTTCATATAGTCTGTGAATTGAATCTTGGGTATTCTGAACTTTTGGGCTAATATCCACTTATCAGTGAGTACAAATAATAACAATGGTTAGCTGGACCACCCAGTGCTCCCAGGGACTAGACCACCAACCAAGGAGTATACAGGGAGGGATTCATGGCTCCAGATACATATGTAGCAGAGGATAGCCTTGTCTGACATCAATGGGAGGGGAGACCCTTTGTCCTATTGAGGATTGATGCCCCATCATAGGGGGATGGTGGAGTGGTGGGGCAGGAGAGGATGGGTAGGTGGGGGAGCATGCTCATATAGTCAAAGGGGAGAGAGGAAAGGGCATGTGTGGGATGGTGGGTTTGTGGAGGGGTAACCAGAAAGTAGGATATCATTTGAGATGTAACAAATGGAATGATTATTAAAAACAATAGATAAAATTGGGATTATAAATTTAATAAATCTAGTATTGTCATATTTTCATTTTAATAATTTTAAATATAAACTTTAAAAATTGAATGTACTTGTCATGTCTATTTCTATATGATTATAAGTTACAGAAATGTAATTTAAAATAAATTTATCAAGCCAAATGTGATATATGCCTACCATTCAGGCTGTTTGGGTGTATGAGGCAGGAGACCACTTTAGATCGCTCAGGAGTTTAAGATGAGAATTTGAAGCATAGTGAGACCCTGTCTCAAATAAATTGAATATAATTAATTAGAAATATTTTCTTAGAAGTTTGAGGCCTAATATTTGAACACATCATGCCTAAGAATCACCAAAATAAACAAACATACAAACAAAAAAACCAAAAAGACAACCAATCTATAGAGCTTTGTTACTGCAGGTCTAGGATATAATGCAGAACTCTAGTATACTACATGGAAACTATGTAGAGACCAAAGAATCAGGAGTACAAAGCCAAGCATGGCTAGATAGTGAGTGAGAATGAAAGACCAGCCTGAGATACTTCAAATTAAAAATAAATAAAATAAAAAAACAAAACAAAACAAAAGAAAAAACCAAAAACCTCAATCAAAACCCCAAAACCAAACCAAACCAAGACAAAGCAAACAACAACAGAACACACAGGTAGGATCCTGAAGTACTTGTCCTTTTGTTTCTGAATTATGTTTCTTCGCATCATGTTTTGTCATTTCAGCCACATTTTTAGTGTTTTATTGTATGCTTACAGCACATTTTGTTTGTTCAATAATGATGGTCAGAGTGAAGTGAGATTCAATGGTAATCATATCTTTAAGGCTTTGATGAATCCCACTACTGTGTCCACAGTGTCTGTAGCAATATGCATCCTCAATACAATGTCCATGGGTTTCTCTGTCCTTCATAGTCTCATTAACATTAGTAAATTTAAATTGTACTTCCTGTTCTCCCCACATTATAACATAACAAATGGGTCTTTGGAGTGTTTTTTGATCCTCTCCAGCATTTGTTCCATGTGCTTGGTACGAGCTCCGTATAGACTGTGGCTTTTTTTCTCCAAGTTTGATATTGAGAATTAAAGTTCAAACATGAAATTCAGCAAGTGCACACACTCTGGCGGGTGATCAACAATGGGTCCTTCTCTCAAGTGTATGACCTAAACATCTGAATGTGTTTACCTTTAAAATTTTGTTTCCAGCCCCATTGCTAGGATGCTTCCCTGGCCACTTCAGGCTGTGCTTTAAACTAGCATTTCTCACAGCACCTGTCAGATTATGCACTCAGAAATTTTTCTTACATGTAGGAAGATGTTCAGACATAGCCAACTACAAATAACACCCATATACAAGAAACATAAAATGTATTATTGAATACAACATTCAAGCATCCTATAACTTCTAAATCAAAAATGGTTCATGTCAGTAAAATAATAGTTCTCTTTTTCTGATTATTGACAGTCATAGTGATTGCTCCATTTACAAATTTGAAAATAAAAATAAAAAAACTGTATGCAAGTCAAATTTTAAACATGTTTGTTTGAGAAGGCTTCTGGTGTAATCAGGCTGACATCTGATAAAAATATTCCCCTCTGTGCTGCACAAGGTCTTTATAACATTCCTAGTGTTATTAACTAACAGACTGCCAGTGCTGGAAGAGACTCTGAGGTCAGCAGCAGGTTTCTTTCTGAATGGGATAAAGGCAGCAGTCTTAACCTTCAAAAAATAAAACATTAGCTAAGCCAATTCCTCTTCCTCATTGAAGTATTATGTAATATACTAAGTATGTTTCTTACTGCTCCAGTGTCTTTGAGTTAAATCCTTGGCAGTCTTATAATTACCAATTACTTACTACAAAATAATTATCCTGATTATTCCTTAAAAGAGTACTTTTTATAAAGTTTATTGTAGTCTCCTTCAATTGCGTCTAGGAGATCATATAGAATTTGATTATACAAGTTTGAGTCTAGGGCCTCAAACAGAATAGTCAAGAACTCTAATGCTGGGCTACATCTCCATTAAATACCACTTTTATTTATTTATTTTTGTTATGAAGCTAGTAATCAAATGACCACATTCTTTCCTTAGAGAATACTTTCGCACTGGACAACACTTCTCTATCACTATGTTTCCTGTGGTGTCTCTGCTGTTGCTTTTTTCTCTAGTTGCTAGGTCTCACTATTATATATCTCTCATCAAGATGAATATTCTGAGTCCTGTTTCTTTGCTTAGGATATCTTACTATTATGATTTGAACAGAACAGTGTCTCAAGACAAAGAAATTAATGGTTAAGTAAAGATGTGTAGAGAACTGTTATCAGCATATGACTCAATCTACACCTAGACTGAATGACAGTAATAATTGAACATGACCTTTCATCTTCTGATGTACCTCGCAATATCATTATGCAAACAATGAGGCAAAAAAGTCATTTCTCCTGTTAGATGGTAATCTCCAACTTGTCCTTATGAACATATTCCATTCAAAAACTTTTAGAATTACTTGGTCATTTTTTAATTCAATATCTATATAGGTATATATCTGTTTGCATGTATGATTGCGAAGTATGGACGTGTCCTGTGCATGATGAGGCCAGGAGAAGGAATTGGGTTGGAATATGTGGAATTAGAGTTACACTTGTGAGCCACCATGTGAATGTGTATAAGACTGTGCATAAATATAAAGAGAGAAATATGAAGAATCCATATAGAACCCATATTGGATATTGTTTTGGAAGATGAAGTAGGAACTTGTTCATAATCAATGTGGATCCATACATATTCATTTGGTTTGTGGTATACTAATCCTTGTGACATGGTCCAGCAATTGTCAAGACCTTCTAGTTGAATGATCTCTGTCTATTGCTAGAGGGCTCTATTCTTCTCTTTCTAATTAGGAATTCATCATTGCTGTCTAGATGAATACTGCATTTTCACATCTCTGGAATTATCTGAGGCTTCAGCTACACTGGCTGTGATAGAATCTGACATGGAAGGTTTATTCATGTAGCTTCAGGGCATAAAACCCCATGGGTCTCTTTTGGAATGTTTATAAATTATTTCGTCTGGTAAACTTTCATTGCTTAAACCTATTTTATTTTTCCTGCTTTCTTATATTCTTATGTTTATCTTTCTTTCTGAAACCCATGGTTATCTCCAGCCTATATTCCCTCCTAACACCATACAGTTATATAGTTCTTGTCACTGACTAAATGGGAGAATACATTAGAAATATACTATATGCTAGTAGAATATTAGATTCTAGCACATGGAAAATAAATATTCTTTGAAGAGGGCCACACAGTTTATACCTTAGGCTTTGTAAGCCACGGCACTCTGTTGCAATTGATCACCTGTGCCAGTGGTGCACAGACCCAGGCACAGATAAAATATTAATGGATAATTATAGATGTGTTTCTATTGTAAAGCTTCAGTTACAAACCTGGCTGTAGGTAAGATTTCAGAGCCATGGTTTTCAGACCCTGCTCTAGAATAGAAGTTACTCACTCTCCCATGCTCTTTTTTTCATAATAGCAAAAATTTTGGCCAGAAAATATAACATTCCATTTAATTACTCCTCACTTCTTGTGTGTAACACTTTTATCTTACATTAACTTGGTACACTTAATCAACATTCTGGTCATTTCTGTACATACTTTTGAAGAATCCAGTGATTAATTTATACCCTTACTCTTAAAATTAGGCTTATCAGATGTCTAAAATATCCATGGCAACCATTTAAAATCTGGCTGAAACAATTCTAGACTGTACTATTTAATAATTTCTTATTAACATCAATTTTGATTATCTTTACTTGTGATCCATTTTCTCTACCTAACTTGATGTGCTCATAACTTTGATATGTTTGTCAGACTGCATTGCTCTCCAGCACCTAATAGAATGGACAGCAGTCTATAAACAAAATTCCACTCACTTATTACAAGATCTCTTTCTTACAATTTCCAGATTCCTTTTGTTCTATCAAAATTTCCATTTATCATACAGAGCTTTTATTTCTTTGACTTCATTTTTTCCAAAACCAATATGTTTTAATGATCTTCACTTTCTTTTCTATTCAGTTTAATCTTATAATAAGAATAGGTAGAATTTATTGACTGTGTATTGTCAAGTATTATACTAATCCAGACGCATTGTATAATGTCTATCCTGAAAACAATCCTACAGGGTAAATATCAATATCTTCAGATGAGGAGACATGAGTGTGAGGGATAATGTTTAAGTTTGCATTAATGTTGTCAGAATGGATACAGAGTTGTTACATGCCAACATGCAGCACGCAATAGAATGCCACTGATTATTTAAGGATAATTTTGACAGTGTTTATGGTATCTTGAGACAACTATGAGATATACAATGATGGAAAGTATGAGCTAGGAGGATGGTAATGAACAGAGAGTTATCAGCTATTAAAGACAAATATTTACTAAATTATGCAATACTGAATCTGGATCTTAAAGGAAACACTGAAATTGATCCGGGAAGATTAAAATATTAAGGGCATTACAGAAGGAGAAACACTGAGTAAAAAACATGGAGCTGCCCTACAAATTACATCATTGAGCTTCTACTATGGTCAAGCAACAATGAAAAGATGAAATCACGAATCAAGTGCAAGACCTCAAAGTTTCATATAAACATCTAAGTAAGTAGAGGAAGACAGTCAGGCCTCAGAGATATCTCAAAAACCAAGAAAGGAGAACAAACATATCCAGAAGGAGTGTAACAAACATTTCAAATAGGGTATGAGACAATGAACTTAGAAGTTATTTCACTGGTATGAAGAAGGCAGAGATCAATTAGTGATTTTATTGAATAAGTAAAACTATATCCCTGTCCTCATTTGCATATAAATATCTATTTGTATATCACTAAGAATAATTTTCAGGTTTTTTGAAGGTTTGAAGGGGTTGTATTATTTTTAGATTTTGAAGACCTGTAGAACAAATGGACACATTTCCAGCATACTCATGATAGTTATTTGATACTGAAATAAAACCACTAGCAACTTTGTTTTTTTCTCAAGATGGTACAAGACCTGAGGTTTATTTAAAAAACAAAACAACAACAACAAAAAAACACTTTTTCTGAGAGTTTCTGATATTCTTCTATTGTGCTTCTACTCCTATGTTAGGAATTTATATGGTAAGTATTACTTTGTCAGTATTGATGAAATACTAACTTTTACTTTACTTGGCTCAAAATGAAATTACATGTTTAGAAAAAATTCCATTTTTCTACAGTAAGTTTAAGTTCTCACTTTATTTTTCTTTTTCAAATAAGCATAATCACAGCAAAGATAAAAAGATAAATTAAATAATAAATGTCACTTTTTGTAGACATCGAAGAAAATAAATATTTTAGATTAAAAGTAGATTTTTTTATTTTAAATGTAGCCTTCAAAAAAATTATAACAGAAAAGCAGCATCCTGGAATACAGTCCAGAATTCATGCACTTTAGACTTAAAATGTTTCCTATTTTGAAAAGATAGAAATACTGATGATTGTGCCCATTTTATGTCTGGATGGGTCATAAGGCTCCTTTGCAATCATGCAATGAATAACTAATTAATAGTGTGAACTTGCTTCTTCAGCAACTGCACCTCCCTGTGACAGGTCAATGTTAGATAGAACTTTTCACCCTCTGTAGGATGAAAGTTTCTGCAGAGGGCCATTAAATAAAACATTCTTACTTGAAATTATTGCACAGTAATGGTTGTAAAATTAAAATGATTCTTGCAGACTGGTTTAATCATGTCTTTTCCTGATTATGATGTCACATCGGAATTTGAGAGAGACTTCTTATGAGCACTTTATAAGATGCATGGGAATAACTAGACTCAACTGTAGTTAAGACAAGAAACTTTGAATGTTAAAGCCCAAAGACTGCATTACTAGCTAACATCTGATACAATCTGATATAGTTATAAAATAACTATAAAACTGTTCCCAAGTGAATCTAATATTATGAAAAGAAAGATAAATCAAAGTTATTTTAGGACAATAAATATTAGAATATTATATTATAAGAGTGTATAAACTGAAAGATTATTAACAGAAGATATTATTTATTTAATTTTTATAACTGCTTTCTCATAATAAATTATTTTTATTTATTTGTTTTACAAATTTCACTTGTTGAGAAAGCATGGACTTAGAAATCAAAGATACTTATTTGAAAATAAATCTTGGTCTTTTAATGACTATATGACATTGGGCCAAGTATTTCCAAACCTCTGTGTAACTCAGAGTAAAAATTAAGTTTTAAAAATTAATCCGCCCACTAACAAATACTTTATCACCATCTCAGACTCACCTCAGGTACTTTAAAAATATCAATTTCCTCCCCTCCTTCTCAACCACTTTTTCACTTTTTTTCTTGATTTAGTGTATTCCTATTTGTTACCTCTCCAAAGACTAAAAAAGGAATTTGGAGTACAAAATATTAGTTCACAAAATAATACATTATTTTCTTAATGTTCCTATGCCTTCAGGCCATTTTTACATTTATTTTTGCTTTGTGATGTGATTCCCAATTCCATAGGCAAGGACAAATGAAATCTACTATAATGAACCCAGGCCAAGAGGATCATGGAAGGAAAAGATAGTATGGACACAAATTACACTTCTTACCATCCTTATTGCTAATAGTTATTAACTTGTTATTAGTTCCTTTACTGTTTTTCAGATTCTCAATAACCACTGAAACTTGCTTTGATAATTTGATCATTCACATTAATTTTCCCAATAGTTCCTCCTTCCAAGATCACATTTTATCTCTGTCCTACATAATTCCTCATTTCCAAAAGTATTCTGATATTGTAATTGTATATTTCAAAGATCAATGTGATCCATCATTTCTATGAAGATTTCTAAATGCATTTCATCTTGTGGTAATCTCTCCTTTGGATTTCAAAATCATACATTTCACATATGGATTGTGTCAATTACTCAGGTGCTGTCTTTGGAAGTGTACTTTTTTTTGTCACATTGCATCACTCTTTCTTCAGTATGCCTGTTTACAAACGCTCAGTGATAACGCTTCCCCAGGGCAAAATCTAAAATCCACCAGATGTTTGCTATAGAACAAGTTTTCCAAATTTTTAAAAATTTTGTTTTACTTTTTTTTTTTACTTATTCACTTTATATCCTGCACATCTCTCCCCTCCAGGTCACCCCCTCCAGCAATCTTTCCCCTGCCAGCCCTCCCCTTCTCCTCTGAGTGGGTGTGGGGGGATTCCTCTGGGTATCTCCCCACCGTGGGGCTTCAAGTCTCTTCCAGGCTAGGTGCTTCCTCTCCCACTGAGGCCAGACAAAGCAGCCCAGCTAGAAAAAAACATATCCCATATACGGGCAGCAACTTCTAGGGTAGCCCCCAACTCCAGTTTTTCGGATTGCACATGAAGACCAAGCTACACATCTACTACATATGTGACAGGTGCCTAGCTCGTGTATGTTTTTTGGTTTTTTTGTTTTTTGTTTTTGTTTTTGTTTTTGTTTTTGTTTTTTTTTTTTTTTTTTTGGTTGGTGGTTCAGAATCTCGAGAGCCCAAAGGCTCCAAGTTAGTCTCCAAGGGTCTCCAAGGTCCATCCACTGTTTGTTTGTGGGTATCTGTACCTGTATAAGTCAGCTGCAGGGTGAAGCCTTTCAAAGGACAACATGCTCCTGTCTAAAAACATAACAGAGTATCATTAATAGCATCAGGGATTAGTGCTTGCCCATGGGATGAGTCTTAAGTTGGGCCAGTTATTGGTTGGTCATTTCCTCAGTCTCTGTTCCATTCCTTGTGCCCTGAGTTCTTACAAACAGGATAAATTTGGGGTTGGGTTGGGGTTTCTGTCTCTCTACTGGAGTTTCTGCTTGGCTATAGGAGGTAGCCTCTTCAGGTTCTATATCTCCAGTATAGTGAGTCACAGCTAAGGTCACCTCCATTGATTCTTGGGTGCCTCCCTTACCTGAGGTCTCTGTCTCATCCTAAAAATATCCTTCACCTTCTCACCCCTGTCAGTTACAGATTTTCATTCATTTTCATGACCATATAGCCACCTATTCTCTTTTCATACACCTGATCCTAAAGGCCCTTTCCCCAATTTCCCTCCTCATTCTGTTTTCTTCCTAGTTCCCTCTCTCCATCTGCCTCTTTTGACGATTTTGTACCCTCTTCTATGTGAGATTCAAGCTTCCTGTCTTGGGACTTCCTTCTTCTTTAGCTACTTTGGGTCTGTAGAATGTAGCCTGGTACCTGTAGTTTCTGGCTGATATCCACGTATAAGTGAATGCATACCATGCATGTCTTCTTGGGATGGGTTTACCTCACTCAGGATGATATCCTCAAGTTCCATCTATTTGCCTGCAAAATTCATGATGTCTTGGTTTTTAATAGCTCAATAGTATTCCGTTGTGTAGATGTGCTGCATTATCTTTATCCATTCTTCAGTTGAGGGACATCTAGCTTGTTTCCAGTTTCTGTCTATTATATATGAATAAAGCTGGTCTGAATATAATTGAGCAAGTGTCTTTGTGGGATATAGGAATCTTGATGTAGAACGGTTTCAACTTTTCTGAGAAAACTCCATTTGATTTCGAAAGTGGTTGTTAAAGTTTGCTTTCCCACTAGCAAAGAAAAAGTATTCCCTTTGCTTCACATCCTTTGCAGAATGCACTATCTGTTGAATTTTTGATCATACCCATTCTGATGGGTATAAGATGGAACCTGTTTTGATTTTTATTTACCTGATGACTAAAAAATCTTAAACGTTTCTTTAAATGATTCTTGACCATTCAATATTCCTTTGTTGAGAATTCTCTGCTTAGTTCTGTACCCCATTTTTTTAATTGAGTTATTTGGGTTGTTATTGTGTGACTTCTTGAGTTCTTTGTAAATTTGGTATATTAGTCCTTTGTCAGATGTAGGCGTGGTGACGATGCTTTCCTAATTTGCACACTGCAAATTTGACCTATTGATAATGTCCGTTTCCTTACAGAAGCTTTTCAGTTCCATGAGGTCCCATTTATCAATATTTGATCTTAGAGCCTGAGCCATTGATGTTCAGGAAATTGTCTCCTGAACCAATGCTTTCAAGGATATTTCCTACTTTTTCTTCTTTGAGATTTACTATGTCAGGATTGATATGGAGGTCCTTGATCAAATTAGATTTGAGTTTTGTGCAGCATGAATAATATGGATCTATTTTTATTCTTCTACCTGTTACATTTACTATATCCAATTTAGTCTAGTATCATTTGTTATAGATACTTTCATTTTTTCCATTGTATGATCTTGGCTTGTTAATCAAAACTCAAGTGTCCATAGGTGAGTGGGTTTATTTCTGGGTCTTGGATTAGATTTCATTGATCAATATGTCTGTTTCTGTACCAATATTGAGCAGTTTTTTATCAGAATTGCTCTTTGGGACAGCTTGACATCAGGGATGGTGGTCCCTCCCAAAATTCTTTTATTGTTCAAAATTGTTTTGGATATCTGGGCTTTTTTGTTTTTCTTTCATATGAAGTTGAAAATTGCTCCTACAAGGTCTATAAAAAAATTGTGCTGGGACTTTGACAGAGATTGCATTGAAACTATAGATTACTTTTTATAAGATGGCTATTTTCACTATGCCCATCCTATCTACCCATGAGCACAGGAGATATTTCCATCACCTGACAATGTCTTCAAATTTTTTCTTCAGGGCTTCGACCCTCTTGTCATAAAGAACATTCAGATTTGTAGTTAGAGTTACACAAAGATATTTTATATTATTCATGGCTATTATAACTGATGTTGTTTCCCTGTTTTTTGCTGCCTATTTACCATTTATATAAAGGACTTATATTATGACTTCTTTGAGTTAATTTTGTATCCAACTACTTTGCTGAAGTTATTATCAGCTGTAGGAGTTCTCTGATAAAACTTTTGGGGTCGATTATGTATAATATCATATCATCTGCAAATAGCCATATGTTGACTTTTTCCTTTCCAATTTGTATCCACTTTATCTTCTTTAGTTTTCTTATTGTTCTGGATAGAATTTTAAGTTCTATATTGAATAGGTAGGGACAGAGTGGGCCATTTTGTCTTGTTTCTGATCTTAGTGGAAATGAATTATGGTCCCTCCATTTAATTTGATGTTGGCTATTTGCTTACTGTCTATTGTTTTGATTAGGCTTAGGTATATGAACTGTATTCCTGATTTCTCTAGTACCTTTAACATGATGTGGTGTAGGATCTCATTGAAGGCTTTTTCAGCATCTAAAGAGATAATCATGTGATTTTTTTCTTTCAGTTTGTTTATATGGTGAATTACGTTGATGGATTTTTCATATATGGAACCATCCCTGCATCCCTGGGATAAAAATCTACTTGATCTTGAAGGAAGATGTCTTTGATGTTTTCCTGGATTTTATTTATAAGTATTTTATTGAGTATTTTTGTATCAATGTTTATAAGAGATGTCAGTCTGAAGTTCTCATTATTTTTTGAACCTTTGGGTGGTTTACGTGTCAGGGTGAATGTGGCCTCATAGAATGAGTTTTCCCATGTTCCTTTTGTGTCTATTTTGTGGAATAGTTTGAGGAGTATTGGTATTAGGTCTTCTTTGAAAGCCACCTGTCCCTGAGCTCTTTTTGATTGGTAAATTTTAATGACTTTATGTTTCTTTAGGCATTCTGGGGCTGGTGAAATAGTTTACCGAGTCTTCATTTAACTTTGGTAAGTGGTATTTGTGTACAAAATCATCCATTTCTTAACGGTTTTCCAATTTTGAGTAGTATGGGATTTTGAACTAAGTCCTAATGATTCTTTGAATTTCTGCAGTGTCGGTTGTTATGGCTCCCTTTTCATTTCTGATTTTGTTTATTGGGAAACTGTTCATCTGCCTTCTTGTTAGTTTGGCTAAAGATTTGTTAATCTTGTTGATTTTCTCAAAGAACCAGCTCTTGGTTATGTTGATTATTTATATTGTTTTCTGTGTTTCTAACTGATTGATTTCAGCCCTGATTTTGATTACTTCTTTCCTTCTACTCTTCTTTGGTGTGCTTGTCTCCCTTTTTTCTAGAGCTTTCAGGTGTCCTTTTAAATTACTTGTATGAGAACTTTCCCATTTCTTTTTGTAGGCACTTAAAACTATGAACTTTCCTCTTAGCATTGTTTTCATTGTGTCCCATAAATTTGGCTATATTGAGCCCTCATTTTCATTGAATTCTGTAAAGTCTTCCATTTTTTTCTTATTTCTTCTCTGACACAGAGATAATTGAGTAGAGAGCTGTTGAATTTCTGTGAGTGTGTAGGCTTTCCAGTTTTTCTATTGTTACTGAAGGTCAGTTTTAACCCATAATTGATCTTGTTGATAATATAAATGCAAATATTTCAGTTTTCTTGAACCAGTTGAGGCTTGCTTTATGACTGACTATATGGTCAGTTTGGACAAGATGCCATCAGGTGCTGAGAAGAGGATGTATTTTTGGGCTTAGGTGAAATAGTCTACAGTTGTTTGTTCTGTTCATTTGATTCACAATGTCTGTTTGTTTCATTAAGTCTCTGTTTAGTTTTTTCTGGATGTCTTATCAGTTGGTGAGAGTGGGGTGTTGAAATCTCCCACTATTAATATGTTGGGGTTTATGTATGATTTAAGCTTTAACAATGTTTCTGTTGCAAATGTGGTTGCTGTTGTGTTTGGGGAATAGATGTTCAGACTTGAGATATCATCTTGGTAGATTTTTCCTTTAATTAATATAAAACGTCCTTCCCTGTTGCTTTTGATTAATTTTGGTACAAAGATGATTTAATTAGATATTAGGGTGGCTACTCCAGTTTGCTTCAAAGGGTTGTTTCATTTGGAATACTTTTTTCCAGCTCATTACTCTGAGGTAATGTCTATCTTTATGGCTGAGGTGTGTTTCTTGTATGTAGCAGAATGATGGATACTGTTTTCGCATCCATTCTGGTAGTCTCTGTCTTTTATTGCTGAATTGAGTTTATTGATGTTTAGAGATATTAATGACCAGTGATTGTTGTTTCCCATTATTTTGATCTTGGTGTTGTTAGTGTGTGTGCTTTCTTTGTTTATGCTCTTAAGCAATCATTTATTTTCTGTGTTTTTTGGATGTAGTTATCCTCCTTGTGTTGGAGTTTTCTTTCTAGTATTTTCTGCAAGGCTGGATTTGTGAGTAGTTATTGTTTGAAATTGAATTTGTCTTAAAATATCTTTTTTTGTCCATCTATTATGATTGAGAGTTTTGTTGGGTATAGTAGTCTAGGTTAGCACCTGTTGTGTTTTTACAGATTACAAGATATATGTCCAGGCTGTTCCAGCTTTTACATTCTCTGTTGAGAAGTTGGGTGTAATTCAGAAATTCAGATAAATCTGCCTTTGTATGTTATCTGGCCTTGTTCCCTTGCAACTTTTAATATACTTTCTTTGATGTGTAGATTGTGTGTTTTGATTATTATGTGCCAGTGTGTTTTTATTTTCTCATTTAGTCTAATTGATGTTCTGCAAGCTTCTTGTATGTTTACAGGCATCTCCTTCTTTAGATTGGGAAGTTATCTTCTATGATTTTGTTGAGAATATTCTCTGGGCCTTGGAACTGGGACTTTCTTTTATTTCAATTATTTTTAGGTCAGGTCTTTTTATGGTATCCCAGATTTCTTGGATATTTTGTATGTACTTTGTTGTCAATGCTTGCACCTGTTCTTACTGTTCTTTCCCTAGGTTTTTCATCTCCAATATTTCTTCAATTTGTGCTTTCTTCATTGCTTCAATTTCCAGGTTCAGGTCTTGCACAGTTTTATTTATTTCATTCACCTGTTTGATTGTATTTACCTATATTTCTTTAAGGGATTTATTCATTTCCTCTTTCTAGGATTCTATCATCTTGATAAAATGGGATTTAAGGTCCTTATCTTGTTTTTCATTTATATTAGGCTTTCCAGGACTTGCTGTATTAGTGTAGCTCTACTTTAGAGGTGTCATATTGCCTTGGCTTTGTTGATTGTATTCATTTGAGGACCTTTAGCCAACTTGTTGGTATTGGTCTCTGGATGTTCTTGTTGTAGTAGACAATGGGAAGAGGTTGAACCTTGATGGTTCTGGTGTGTCAGACCTCTGATGAGTATCCTTGGGTTGTATGTTTTCAGGCCTGTGGGTCTGTATGCTTTAGGGGCTTTAGGTTCAATGAAGATGGATAGAGATGTGGCAGGAGGTTTCCTTGGTCTAGAAGGCTGCTCATGGCACCTTGATTTGGCCTAATGTCTCAGCAGGCAAGGAATATGGGTGGTGGAAAGGTAGCTTACCTGTATGATTCAGGAGTCTCAAGTGTGATGGAGGTAGGAGGAGATATAGTAAGTGAATGAAGGTCTCACTGGGACAGCAGGCTGCTCAGGGCAGCTTGGATTGGCCTAGAAGGCTCAACAAGCAGAGAATATGTGTAGAGGAATGGAAGCTAAAATGTATGAGTCTCAGGTTTGATGAAGGTAGGAGGAGAAGCATCAGGAGAATGGACTTCTAATTCTATACAACTATGAAAATAGAGACTACAAAAATATCCTTTCCATATGGATTTAATGAAATTAGTTAGCAAAATACACACTATTACCTCTAAGGATGTTGGGTTTAAGTTATTGAATTTCTTTGTTGCATCATAGCTACAAAAACAAACAAACAAACAAACAAAACCAACAACAACAACAACAAAACTGCCCCATGTAGCTTAGAAGACACAGTTTTTGACTGGAATCCTGAAGTCAGAAATGTGTAAATTAAAAGCTTCTATTTCACAAGATTAACCTCCTATTATATGAAAAACAGACAGTTTATACATAGATGTTCTTAATGATACCAAATATATCCCCTGAGTGAGTGAGAGATTCTTTCAGAGAGGTCCTGATAGCATCAAATATCCTTTGGCTTGGCAACCTTCAGCCATTAAAATGTTTCCTTCTGATTGTTTTAGTTTCAATGCAGAAAACAAAATCACATGTGTGAAAATGATGTTTGTCTTCTGGTTACAGACTTAAAATAACCATTCAGGGCAAATCAGGACAACATGAATATATTAAAGACAAAGAATAATGAAGAGAAGAAAAAGAAAACCAGCTCGAGTGAGAAAGAGCTATGCCAAAAACCTTTAAGCATGATGTTTTACTCATTTTATAATTTTTATGACATCAAAGAGTCTCAACTTAAAGAAATCTAACATTCATATAGTCCAAACACTCATATTTCTGTGGCTAGAAGTCATCCACAGCAAAAGCATATTGGTCTGGATCAATTGTTCAGAGCTCTCTACATTAGCATCTTCGTCATGATGGTTTTGGTTTAGCTTCTAAAATTGATAGTATGATTTTATATATCTAGAGATCAGTGCTTGCTTACTGAGCACACGTGGATACTATACTGTACAGTATTTTGTAGCTCTATTTTATAGATTCTGGATCTTATAGATTTATAAATCCAGAGTCTACACAAGAGTAAAGTGGTTGGTTTGGATACCACCTGGCTTTGGTATTTCCTAGGTAGATATAAGGATGTTTGCCTAAGAATAATTACACCATCTTTGTCTTTTCCCAGCTACCTTACCTTTACCTAATAGGTGGAGAAAACTATTGTTGTTAACTGTAAGTACTTAAGTTTACAAAGAAGAAGAATGAGGAGGAGGAGGAGGAGGAGGAGGAGGAGGAGGAGGAGGAGGAGGAAGAGGAGGAGGAGGAGGAGAA
>JADRCD010204096.1:23275-61738 GCA_019843815.1 Montemys delectorum
AGAAGAAGAAGAAGAAGAAGAAGAAGAGGAAACCCACCATGAGTTTTATGCATGGTTACAAAGCAGTAACAAGAGACTTATTCATCTGTACAACCATATATATTATAATGGATCTGTCTTCTACACATGCTTAGTTCATTGAATGTTTGAAGAGACTGTACAGCATTTACTAAACTATCTTTAACTTTTATCTGTTGATGTAACAAAAGCAGCTTAAGGTAGAAAGATTTATTATTGGTTAAAGCTCAAGGTGCAGGCCACGATGGTGAAGGAATGTGCCAACCTTGTGTCTGGCTTGTGTCTGCCTTGCTTCTGGGGTGCTTGGAGTGCTGCTGCCTTCATGTCCTCAGGGGAGACAGAACACAGTATGTAATGGGGTCATCAGTGATTTCCTGGGTGGGAAACAGTGGAATCAGGGGAAATTGCTGTGGTTTCTACTCTTCTGTATACTGATGAGAGTTGGGGACTGGAGTCCCTGATCTATATACTTCCTGTTAGGGTTTGTATGCACCAGGCATTAAGAGGAAGACAGAGCCCAAGACTGGGGTAAATCCTGGTTGGATTCAAGTGAGTGGCAAGAGTAACGAGGAGAGAGGCCTTCTCTGGGAAATTTAGACAGTTCTTGCTTGTTTGAACTGCTTTATTTAATGGCAAAGGTGAATGCATACACCTGACTCAGGGCGAACCAGGGATTACGTACCCTTTTACAAGAAGGAATGCTCAGGAAAGGAAGTTCATTGGTTAAACTCTTGAAGCCTATTTATATACTTCTTTAACATGGAAAATTCCAGCTTTTTACGCTACCTGATTTTCCTCAGGTAGAGGTGAGTGTGGGGGTTTAGAATTTCCCAGACAAGGTCAGAGAAAGAGAAAACTTGGTAACAGGGGAGTTTCTCATTTTATGCAAAGATCAGAGGCTATCTGGTCATGCCAGACTTCCACCATAATTAGTTGGGTTTTCACACAGTAGTGAAGTCAATAGGAGCTTGAAGCAGCTGTTCAAACTGAGCCCATAGCCAGGAACAAAGTGTGGTATGTGTGTGATTCTACTTTTTTTTAATTTTATTTTTCATTTAATATACTCTAGGATCCCATCCATGGAATTGTGCCATCTACAGTGAATGGATCTTCCCTTCTCAATTAATGTAATTATGACAATCCTCCAGTGAGATTGATTTATAAAAGCAATTTCCATACAAGCCTGTTGACCTGAGTTTGATTCCTAGAAGGTAGGAGAGAAGTGACTCCCAAATATTGTCCAGTGAACACCCTGTGAATTCTGTAAACCACACAGATATTCACACCTTCAGAAAGCTACACACCTGAACACAAACATACAACCTGACACAGAACAGGCAGAAACACACACACATACACACATACACACACACTCCTAGTCCTTCACACAGGCATGCACAGAGGCTCTTCTTCTAGGTGACTCTAGACTCTGTATACTTAATAATGCAAACTACCACAGTTTTTAAAGAGAACATTCAGAGAAAAGTGCTCAGAAGGTCCTTCTTAAAATGAGATTAGATAAGTTAGATTTATAGTAAACCAGTAAGTGTGGTCTGTGCAGCGTTTGTTGATAACAGATAAACAAGGCTTCACTGGACCAGTGACTAGTCTTCTTTCTGAGACATATGAGTTCAGAATAAAATGAAGCCAGTTTATTTCTCTGAAAGCACATCAGGTGGAACCCATGGCAGATTACTCAAGCTGTATTAATTCTTCTGGCCTCTGAACGCATCTGCACTCACATTCAATTTGTTTGTATGCCATAAGTCATTATAGTAATATATTATGTAAACCATAGTAGGGATTGTTTTATAAATTGTCAGTTCCAAGTTACTTTCCTTACCTGAGTGACCTCTTTGCTGCTGTGTATCAAGCTTTTCTGAAAAGAGGTGGCAAGTAGAAAACAATTTTGTATTTGAAGTGGATATTCCAAACCTTTGTATGAAAATCAAGTTTGTTATCATTTTACTAATTCCATCCAAGGAACTGCTGAGGAAACACCTGAGACAAAAACACCAGATGCCTGTAGATAAACAGTAGTTTCCATTTCTGTAATACACCAGATGTATTTTCATATGAGAATTACTGCCATGAACATCTGGCATTCTGAGTAATTCACTCATAATTTATCAGGATTTTTTTTAGCAATGCTATGAGAGAGACTACAAATACTGGCGTGCTTTCCCTAAAATCTAGGGAAGATAGCTGACCTTACTAGGATATGTTGTAATCAATAATTAACAGTTGAGGAAAACTAGTCTTTTTAAGCTTAGTGTACTGAGAAGTATAATTTAAATATTAATATTGCTCAAAAGAGGTAAGATAATACAGTTAACATTCTTAATAAAAAGGAATCCTCTCATTTCCTAGTGAAACATAGGGAATCAGGTTTCAATTTATAATCAGTCCTTTAAAAATATCCCCAATGAAGCCTGTCTGTGAAAAACACATACTCAACTTTATTTATGAAAGTCAGATAAGAGAAATGATTCCTTAATCATTATTAGGTAAGAAATTTTTTTTCTCCCAAAGTAATAAAATGTATTTGGCTAAGGGGACATACTCAGGCTATACATTTACATTCATTCTGCTGGGTCTCTGGGCTTCTCTCCTTGCCCTCAATACCTGATCCTGTCCCCCTTTTTCTCTCCCTCTTCCCTTTCTCATCCAGTTTTCTTACTCCCTCTGCTTCCCACGATTATTACCTTCCCCTTTCTTAGTGGGATTGAAACATCATTACTTGGCCTTTCTGCTTGCTAAACTTAAGTTCTGTGGGATGTATCCTAGGTGTCCTGTACTTTTTGGATAATATCCACTTATTAGTGAGTACATACCTACTCAGGATAATATTTTTTACCTGCAAATCTCATAATGTTATCATTCCTTTTTTTTTCATTTTATTTCTTTTTAAAAATTTTTTTATTTACATTCCAAATGATATCCCGCTTTCTGGTTTCCCATCTGAAAAAAAAAAAAAACCAACTTGTTCCCACTCCTCTCCCCCTGCTCACCTATCCACCCTCTCCTGCTTCCTGGCTCTAGCATTCCCCTACACTGGGGCATAGAGCCATCACAGGACCAAGGGCCTCTTCTCTTATTGATAACAGACGAGGCCATCCTCTGCTACATATGCAGCTGGAGCCATGACTCTTTGGTTGGTGGTTTAGTCCCGGGGAGTTCTGACCTTACTAGTTAGTTCATATTGTTGTTCCTCCTAAGAGGCTGTAAATTCCTTCAGCTCCTTCGGTCCTTTCTCTAGCTCCATCATTCGGGACCCTGTGCTCAGTCCAATGGATGGACATGAGCCTCTACATTTGTATTAGTCAGGTACTGTCAGAGCCTCTCAGGAGACAGCTATATCAGGTTCCTGTCATCCAGCACTTGCTGGCATCCACAATAGTGTCTGGATTTGATGATTGAATATGGGAAAGATTCCCAGGTGGAGCAGTCTCTGGATTGTCCTTCTTTCAGTCTCTGGTACATACTTTGTCTCTGCAACTCCTTCCATGGGTATTTTGTTCCCCCTTCTAAGAAGGAATGAACTATCCACACTTTGCTATTCCTTCTTCTTGAGTTTCATGTCATTTGTGGAGTGTATCTTGAGTATTCTGAGCTTCTGGGCTAATATCCACTTATCAGTGAGTGCATACCATGTGTGTTCTTTTGTGATTGGGTTACCTTAATCAGGATACTATTCTCCAGAGCCATCCATTTCCCTAAGAATTTCATAAATTCATTGTTTTTAATCATTGAGTAGTACTCCATTGTGTATATGTACCCCATTTTCTATATCCACTCTTCCGTTGAGGGACATCCGGGTTGTTTCCAGCTTCTGGCTAATATAAATAAGGCTGCTATGAACATAGTAGAACATGTGTCCTTATTACGTTTTGGGGCATCTTCTGGGTATATGCCCAGGAATGGTATAGCTGTGTCTTCAGGTAGTATTATATCCAATTTCCTGAGGAAGTGCCAAACTGATTTCTAGAGTGGTTGTACCAGCTTGCAATCTTACCAGCTATGAAGTAGTGTTCCCCGTTCCTCTTTCTCTACAAACTTGCCAGCATCTACTCTCATCTGAGTTTTTGATCTTGGCCATTCTGACTGGTGTGAGGTAGAATCTCAGGGTTGTTTTGATTTACATTTCCTTGATGACTAAGGATGTTGAACATTTCTTTAGGTGATTCTCAGCCATTTAGTATTCCTCAGTTGAGAATTCTTTATTTAGCTCTGTACTCCATTTTTAAATAGGGTTATTTGGTTCTCTGGAGTCTAACTTTCTGAGTTCTTTGTATATATTGGATATTAGCCCTCTATTGGATATAGAATTGTTAAAGATCTTTTCCCAATCTGTTGGTTGCCCTTCTGTCTTATTGACAGTATCCTTTGCCTTACAGAAGTTTTGTGATTTTATGCGGTCCCATTTGTCAATTCTTGATCTTAAAGGATAAGCTATTGGTGTTCTGTTCAGGAAAATTTCCCCTTTGCCCATTGTAGCCACCTGCGGCCACATATACGAATGAGTCGTCTGGAATGGGAGTCAAAGGGCCTGAAAATTAAGGGTACTGGAAATGTGGGAAGGGTTTGAAAAAATTAGACCAACACATGGTGTGCTTTCAGTCCACCATCATTCATTGAAATCTCTTTGTCACAAGCAAACAGGTAGATAGGTAACTCTTAGAAAAAGGTGGAGGCTATTTCAGCCAAGTAAACTTTGTTTGCTAATAAAATGTTTTGCTATTATTTTTGGTATAAAAACATGCTTATTAAAAAGATTTTGGATCTGTGTCCACTTGACAAATCAATGTTTCAGGCAGCCATTGTGTTCCAACACAAATGGAGCCTTTTCCCCAGATTTAAGTGGGATTAAGATCATATGTGTTAGTAAGTGGAGTGACACGCCATTTTATCATGGCATGAAATTGAAAATGTGTGGATGCCAATGGTGATCCATAGTCGACTGACCTTTAGTATCAGACTGCAAAATATATGTATATACAAGCAAAAAGCAAAATATGCCTTTTAAAACAAGAAAAGAGCAAGGTATGCCTTGAAACGGGCAAAAAATGAAATATGCTTTTCAAAACAAGCAAAAAATGAAATATGCTTTTTAAAAGAAGGAAAAAAGAAAAATATGCTTTTTAAAACAAGTAAAAAATGAGATATGCTTTTGGAAGTAACTTTGGAGTAGAGTGCATATTCTCCCTCCTTATAATATTAAAAAATCAAATTCTCAAAGTGCAAAGTGCAAATTGAGTAATTTACTGTCTCTGAGAATTACAAATTATCTCAATAGTATTGGTAACATTAAATTGTTGACAAAATATCTCAAATACTTGATTATAATAGTCAGTTTCATAATCTGTTTTATTCTGATTAGAAACATTAAAAATAGAAATATAATATAGACAATAACCAATTCATATTTTGTTGTTTTTTATGTTAAGGCAATGGTAATTTGAAAGCCTGAGAAGAAATTAATAGTCACATGTGTATATTTTCCTTTTTATTTTGAAATTAAAATTATATTTTAAAAATGTCCAAATATCATAAGTAATTGAAAGCTCTGATATATGTATGTACCCATATATTATATATATATATTAAGGCTTAATTTTAGTACTTAATAAATAGTGACTACAGCACACAACTTAATTATTTGTGTTGAGGTAGGAGGGAAAAATCATGGGATTAAACATGTGACTTATAAATAAATTTTTCTCATAAAAGGGCTATAGAAGTGTATATAGTGTTACAGGGTAGATACATAAGTGTATAGGAAATGTAAAAGTATGTATACGAACGAATTATAACAATTTGTTTACTTTGGATAAATATCAATTTTTGTCTAAAAATCTTTACTAAGTAATAGGCCAAATATCAGTTAATAGTTAACAATCGCCAAATTAATTGCTGTTAGAAGAAATAAATGTTTTCTAAAATATATTTATGATTTTATTATATCACCACAACTTTATGGTAAGATATTAAACTTTACTTTGAATATGAGAAGAGATGAATTTATATTAATGCTCTTTTTTTGCCAAAGAATTGCTGTGGGCAAAAACTAAGCATTTGATTGTAATTGATCACAATTGACAACAAGTGATAGAAATTTCCTCTGATTTCTGTAAAGCTGTTTGTCTCACCCGCTAATTTCTATCAAAGGATTAAGTCCAGTGGTTAGCTTAAGATGAGCCAAAAGTAACTTGAAATAAGCAACTCATCTTTTCTTTTTTGATACAACTCTCTTGATGTAGCCGAAGCTTTAATAATTAGTTTTCACTGAGAAATTCAAAGTCTTAGCTTCTTGTACTGAAGCAGAGACAAAGAACTTATACATAATATTAGGCTTTTAGCCATTTTCAAAGGCAACATTTTCTAATGATTACAAATTCACTATAAATGAAATCTTTAAAATTACTAAGATGTAGAGGAAAATACAACCTCTTAAATACACAATAACTCACTCCATGACCTCATTGACTTTCTATAAATCTCAAGTTTAAAATTACTTTGAACCATACCTGGATAGAACAGAGATAATGTTCTTTTTGTCTTAAAAATAATTCACTGGAGGTAAGGGAGAGGCAAAGCCAGGAAGACTTCCCTAGGCATGGTTTGTAAAACAAAAGGAATGTCTCAGAGGCCTCTCTGCACTTTTGCATTAACTCAAATGTAAATATTTCTCTGAGCATACCACCTGAGTCACACCCAAAAGATTCTAAGGACAATTTTGTTGTTTATCCCTGTTTCCTTTTCAAGCTGATTTTTACTTATGACTTTTTTATAACCTTGGTGCTATAAAACATTGTTAGTTACAAAAAGAACCTCTGCTTGAGGATCTCTGAACTGTTTTTAGTAGCACAAACTTCTTTGAAACAATTTATCAAGAGCCTGTTTGATACCAAATAAATTTTCACTGAGATCTCCTTTCCAATCTAAAATTTTGTTTTTACCACTCTATCGAATTAAACTTGTTATTAAAGATGGCAGCAGGCTCATACTGACCACAGCTACTTTTTAACGTTTACTACTCTCGTAACCATTTTAATTACAAAATATAAGTGAGTTAAGATTCTTAGCTTGCGATCATACTGCAAACTGCAAACAATGGAACACTATCAATTTTAACTATACTTTCTTAATTTCTTATGTAATATTAAGTCATAACCATAACTTTTCGAAAGCAAAATCCAATTCCAAACAATCTATAGTCTTTAAAATCAATACTAAAAATATTGCATTCATGTTACAAAGTTTTTTAAGTATCTCCCTGCTTTTGAACTGTACTTAGCAAGCCTGGGTCATTCTGAGATAACTTCTCAGAGCATGCCAGGACTCTCGAAAGTAAAATCATGGTGTTAACTGATAAACTACATGGCACAGTGCCTTTACCATACTCTTCCTAATGTACTAGGTGATATTATTTTTTGGTAGGTTATTTAATAATCCATTAAATGATTTATCAGCTCTTCTCACTAGTCTTTTTGCCAGCTACTACCTCATTAGGCTTGGAGACCGCTACCTTCACCCTTGGCTCTTTGGCCTTGTAGGGTGTAAGTTTCAGCCTCCCTAGCTCCTTTGCTGTGCTCTGCCCATTCTTCCTCATACTCAATTGGGTCAGAGATGACTTCGAGGCATCCCAAGGAAAACCAGTGCCCATTGAGTAGGTTTAGAGCTTCCCCTCTTGGCCTTTCAGTGTACTCTGCCCTTCTACTTATTCCTACTCATTTCCTTACTCATTTCCTTTTGGATCAGAGGTAACTTCGAGGAGTCAGTTTCTACTTGAAAGCCAGAGGATCTCAGAGTAGGAGCATATGTTAATTTGTATTACCTGGTACAAAGCCCAATAATTTAAAGTATGGCTATTATATGATATTAAGTAGCTACCAAACTAAACCGCTGTTCTGAATTCTACCACCTGGTGTATGGTCTGTAACCTAAAACACAACCTTTAGATTATGCTAAGTGCCTGTAAAACCCTAGCTGGAGTCTGTCCACCGAGATTTCGGCCATCTTGGCTTATACATGCCATGTGTGTACCTTTACAGCCACGTGTGTGTCCTGAGTTAACAGCTTTAAACTAGCTTTCAGTTACTGATGTTACAACTTTTTGTCATACCTAATAACTTATAAGCCAATAATCACACAGAACATATTTATACCTTTAAGACTAGTTAGAAACCAAATGAAATGGCTACACAAATCTTATAAATTTAGATCAAAGAATTAGAACTTAAGTTTCTGGCCCCCTTTTTAAAAAGCAGCTTTTCAACAGAGCAACTTAGATCAGCCTTTGCTTTGTCTTTCAGTTTCCATCTCTCTATCTCTCATGCCATTTGTATAACTCAGAAATCTGCCTGTCTCTGCCTTCCAAGTGCTGAGATTAAAGGCGTGAACCACTACAACCAGCCTGAGTGTTTAGTCTCACTGTCCCCCATATCACAGAGTTCCTGCCATGGCCAGGCCATGCCTTCCCGCTAGCACTGGGAGGGTGAGTGTGCAGTGCTCACAAACCTCCAGCTGCCATGCTGATCATGTGTAAACACCACTAAGACAAGACACAGACTCATAGTCACTCATCAGGACAAAGACAATGAACAAATTGACACGCAACACATAACATAAAATTGAAAACTAGGATTTTTTCCTGAATAAGCCATAGAGAAAGCGAGATGTCTCTCCGTTTCTCTGTGTCTCTGGGATAGCTCTGAAGTCCATTTTCCCTCTCCTTTCTATCTTCCTACACATACCTTTTGCTTTGTTTCTAAATTTTGCCATTTTTATGTATTTTTTATTATATATTTATGCTCTACCGTGCCCACCTGAGTGTAGCTCTAAGGCTACTGGACAACTGTCTGATTCCTGTCCTGACTGCCTGCCTCTACTGAACACCCTAATTAGAGACCATCACTGGTCCAGTGTGACCTTGACTTACCTTGGCAAAACTGACCTTCCATCTTTATTTCCTTGAGGAGCTTCTGTTGAGGTAGAAGTGCACCTTTCTTCCTCAATTCTAACCCTATCATTGGGTGCTACCTGTAGCCGCCTGTGGCCACATGTACGAATAGGTCATCTGGAATGGGAGTCAAAGGGCCTGAAATTAAGGGTACTGGAAATGCGGGAAGGGTTTGAAAAAATTAGACCAATACATGGTGTGCTTTCAGTCCACCATCACTCATTGAAATCTCTTTGTTACAAGCAGACAGGTAGATAGGTAAAGCAAAACCTCTCCTCGAAGTTCGTCAGCAACTTGACCCAATCAGCAGCTTCATATTTAGTCTCTGGAGGTGGGACTTCTGGCGTAACTGGAACTTGGAGAGAGGGGTGGCAATTAGCAGGAGGTGGGCAGAGAGGCATGGCTATCTGTGGCATGGCGGGGTCTGAAGAATCAGCCCTCAGCTGTAGGAGGGTCACAGGCCATGTGCTGGAGGTTCTTCCCTACCTTCTTGTTTCAGTATATCTGGTTTTACCTAGAGGTCCTTGATCCATTTGGAATTGAGCTTTGTATAAGGAGATATAAATGGATTGATTTGCATTCGTCTACATGCTAACTGCCACTTGAGCCAGCACTATTTATTGAAAATGCTGTCTTTTTTCCATTGGATGGTTTTAGCTCTTTTGTCAAAAATCAAATAACCATAGGTACGTGGGTTCATTTGTGGGTCTATTCCATTGATCAACCTGCCTGTCACTGTACCAATACCATGCAGTTTTTATCACAATTGCTCTGTAGTACAGCTTAAGGTCCGGATGGTGATTCCACCAGAGCTTCCTTTATTGTTGAGAATAGTTTTGGCTATCCTGGGTTTTTTGTTATTCCTTATGAATTTGCAAATTGCTCTTTCTAAGTCTGTGAAGAATTGAGTTGGAATTTTGATGGGGATTGCATTGAATCTGTAGATTGCCATCAGTAAGATGGCCATTTTTACTATATTAATTCTGCCAATCCATGAGCATGGGAGATCTTTATATCATCTGAGATCTTCTTTGATATCTTTCTTCAGAGACTTGAAGTTCTTGTGATATTCATCTTTCACTTGCTTAGTTAGAGTCATACCAAAGTATTTTATATCATTTGTGACTATTGTAAAGGGTATTGTTTCCCTAATTTCTTTCTCAGCCTGTTTATCCTTTTTGTAGAGGAAGGCCACTGATTTCCTTGAGTTAATTTTATATTTAGCTACTTTGCTAAAGTTGTTTATCAGGTTTAGAAGTCCTCTGGTGGAGTTTTTGGGGTCACTTAATTATACTATCATATCATCAGAAAGTAGTGACAGTTTTCCATCTTCCTTTCCAATTTGTATTCCTTTGATCTTGCTTTGTTATCTAATTGCTCTGGCTAGGACTTCAAATACAATATTGAATAGGTAGGGAGAGAGTGGGCAGCCTTGCCTAGTACCTGATTTTAGTGGGATTGCTTCAAGTTTCTCTCATATTTAGCATGATATTGGCTACTAGTTTTCTGTATATTGCTTTTACTATGTTTAGTTGTGGGCCTTGAATTCCTGATCTTTCCTAGACTTTTATCATGAAAAGGGTGCTGGATTTTGTCAAATGGTTTCTCAGCATCTAATGAGATGATCATATGGTTTTTTTCTTTGAGTTCGTTTATATAGTGGATTACTTTGATGGATTTCGATATATTGATCATCATTGCATCCATGGGATAAAGCCTACTTGATCATGGTGGGTGATCATTTTGATGTGTTCTTGAATTTTGTTTGCAAGAATTTTATTGAGTATTTTTGCATAGGTATTCATAAGGGAAATTGATCTGAAGTTTTCTTTCTTTGTTAGGTCTTTGTGTGGTTTAGGTGTCAGAGTAATTGTGGCTTCATAGAAAGAATTGTGTAGAGTCCCTTCTGTTTCTATTTTATGTAATAGTTTGAGGAGTATTGGCATTAGGTCTTCTTTGAAGGTCTGATAAAACTCTGCATTAAATCCATCTTGTTTAGATCATTTATCTGATTCTAGTTTAAACTTGGTACTTAGTATCTGTCTAGAAAATTGTCCATTTCAATCAGGTTTTCCAGTTTTGGTTGAGTATAGGCTCTTATAGTAGCTCTCATGATTTTTTGTATTTCCTTAGTTTCTGTTGTTATGTTTCCCTTTTCATTTCTGATTTTGTTAATTAAGATACTGTCTCTGTGCTCTCTTGTTAGTCTGGCTAAGGGTTTATCTATTTTGTTGATTTTCTCAAAGAACCAGCTCCTGGTTTGTTTGATTCTTTGTACAGTTCCTTTTTTTTTTCCACTTGGTTGATTTCAGCCATGAATTTGATTATTTCCTGCCCTCTACTCCTCTTGGGTGAATTTGCTTCTTTTTGTTCTAGAGCTTTCAGGTGTGCTGTCAAATTGCCGGCGTATGCTCTCTCCAGTTTCTTTTTGGAGGCACTCATAGCTATGAGTTTTCTCTTAGGACTGCTGTCACTGTGTTCCATAAGTTTGGATATGTTGTGGTTTCTTTTTCATTAAACTCTAAAAAGTCTTTAATTTCTTTCTTTATTTCTTCCTTGACCAAGGTACCATTGAGGAGAGTGTTGCTAATCTTCCACATGTATCTGGGCTTTCTATTGTTTATGTTGTTATTGAGGACCAGCCTTAGTCCATGGTGATCTAAATGAATGCAAGGAATTATTTCAATCTACTTGTATCTGTTGTGGCCTGTTTTCTGATTGATTATATGGTCAATTTTGGAGAGGGTACCATGATGTTCTGAGAAGGTATATCTTTTTCTTTTAGATATGTTCAAAATGTTCTATAGATACTGTTAAATTCATTTGTTTCATAACTTGTTAGTTTCATTGTATCTCTGTTTATCTGTATCCATGATCTGTCCCTTGCAGAGTGTGACGTGTTGAAATCTCCCACTATTATTGTGGGCAGGGCAATGTGTGCTTTGAGCTTTAGTAACGATTCTTTTATGAACATAGATGCCCTTGCCTTTGGAGGATAGAGATTTATAATTGAGAGTACATCTAGGAAAATTTTACCTTTGATGAGTATGAAGTGACCCTCCTTATCTTTTTTGATCACTTTAGGGTGAAAGTCCATTTTATTCGATATTAGAATGGCTACTCCAGCTTTTTTCTTGGGACCATTGGCTTGCAGAATTGTTTTCCAACCTTTTACTCTGAGGTAGTATCTGTCTTTGCCACTGAGGTGGGTTTCCTATTTGTAGCAAAATGTTGGGTCATGTTTATGTACCCAGTCTGATAGCCTATGTCTTTTTATTGGGGTACCGAGTCCATTGATATTAATAGATATTAAGAAAAAGTAATTGTTGCTTCCTGTTATTTTTGTTGTTAGAGTTGGAGTTCTGTTCATGTGGCTATCTTCTTCTCATTTTGTTGGAAGATTACTTTCTTGCTTTTTCTAGAATGTAGTTTCCCTCCTTGTGTTGGAGTTTTCCATTTATTATTCTGTGAAGAGCTGGACTTGTGGAAAGATATTGTATAAATTTGGTTTTATCATGGAATATCTTGGTTTCTCTGTCTACGGTAATTGAGAGTTTTGCTCGGTATAGTGGACTGGGATGGAATTTGTGTTTTCTTAGGGTTTATATGACATCAGCCCATGATCTTCTGGCTTTCATAATCTCTAGAGAGAAGTCTGGTGTAATTCTGAGAGGTCTGCCTGTACTGGCTGGTTTTGTGTGTCAACTTGACACAGGCTGGAGTTATCACAGAGAAGGGACTTTCAGTCGGGGAAGTGCCTCCATGAGATCCAGCTGTGGAGCATTTTCTCAATTAGTGATCAAGGGGCTAGGGCTCCTTGTGGGTAGTGCCATCCCTGGGCTGGAAGTCTTGGGTTTATAAGAGAGCAAGCTGAGGAAGGCAGGAGAAGCAAGCCAGTAAGAAACATCCCTCCATGGCCTCTGCATCAGCTCCTGCTTCCTGACCTGCTTGAGTTCCAGTCCTGAATTCCTTGGTGATAAACAGCAATGTGGAGGTAAGCCAAATAAACCCTTCCCTCCCCAACTTGCTTCTTGGTCATGATGTTTGTGCAGGAATAGAAACTCTAAGACACTACCTTTATATGTTCTACTCAAATCTTCAGCTATATTTAATAACTCATGTTCATATATTATTCATAAATCCAATACTATACTGTTCATTTATTTATTTAAGTAATTTTATTTATCAACTATAAGCTATAGTTCTTCCTAACTTCATGTTCTTCAAAAGTTTAAAGATTACTTTGCATGAAAATAACAGAATTACTTTTATTTGAAAAAAACTTTTTTCATATGGTATATTATAATCACAGTTTATCCTTCTTCAGTTCCTCTCAGACTTTTCCACCTCCCTACCCAGAAAACCCTATTTCCTTTCTTTCAATGGAGTCTTGATATATTAATTACACTCAGCTTAGGGCCCGTGAGTAGTAAGTAGTAAATGACCAAAACCAAACAAGCCCCATGCTGTTTTTTTAGAGTTTTTCTTTTGGAGCTTTTCTTTTTTTTCTATTTTCTTTTTGGCTTTTTTGTTTTATTGGTCTTTTGCTTATATGTTTTGATTTATGATTTTATGTTTTTATTATTGATTGTTTCCTCTTTTGAGATTATAATTTTCATCTTTACAAACCCTCTCATATATTTGTTTTGATAGTTTTAAAATTTATGTCTACATTTTAATTGTTGTTACATATATATATATAATATATGTATGTATATATATGGTGTGTATGTTTACATTTCTCAGTCTGTAGAATATTATTAGGCATTTTAGGGCTGAACATTTAGTATTAGATAACAAATTAAAATGTTTTTCCCTAGAGAATATTGCTCTTACTCTCAGCATTCCTTAGTTTCATGTAGCTCTTTTTGTAGCATTGGGGCATTATAGGCTTTTCTCTGTTTATTTTGGCATTTTTATTGGTGTTGTCATTTTTCAGGTCATATTTAAGGAAATATGTTGGTGTGACTTTACAGGTACACCATCCCACATTTCTATAGGCGTAGTCTCACAGCATACTTCTTGTTCCTCTTGTTCTCATAGTTTTTTAGTCTTCTCTTCTACATTATTCCTTGAGCGTTGGGTGTAGGAGTGTTTTACAAGTATACTCATGAAACTGGGCTCCACAATTCTTCATTTTGATTAGTTTTGTTTTTCTGTAGTCATCTCCATCAGCTGATATGAGACCCCCAACACACATACAGTAGAGGACTTCCGGGTCTGTGTCCATTCTGAGATGATGCACCTAACCCTCAAGAGACTGGAGGTCCCAGGTGGGTAGCCACATGGAGATAGGGTGCGGTGAGGAGGAGGTGTGGGATGTGGAGCAGTCAGAGAGTGATGGGGGTGGGCAGGGAATGAAATATGGAGTGTAAAAAAATAAATTAAAAATAAAATAAATAATAAAAAGAACAATCGAAAATGATGAGGAGTAAATGGCAAGAAATGATGCAGAATATGGTAGAAATGACTGAAATAGTGATGATATAGAGGAAATGAAACAAAAGAAATCTGGGCATTTGAAAAGATAAAGATAACTGGCAAACCTCAATGCAAAACTAATCATAAGACAACAAACCTAGAACAAGTAATGAAAAAAAATTGCAATATATTCCAAATGATCTTAAGAATCACATGGAGTAATTTTGAAAACTTACATTCCCCCCCAGAGCTGAAAATCCTAGGAGGAATGGATGGATTTTTAAAAATATATGATCTAACAAAATTCCATCAAGAAGTAAACCCACAAATGCATGTGAAGCAATGAGATTAAATCTGTAAATGAGACCTTTCACAAACAGATATGAAATGGAAGGATCATTATTTTGATTTCAGTATTATCTTGACACTAAAATTGGATCTAAACACACACACACACACACACACACACACACACACACACACTAAAAACTGCAGAACAATTTATCCAATACACATACACTTTGAAACTCTAGCAAAACACTCATAAACTGAATTCAAGAACATATAATAGCAAAGAAATTAAAATTCAATTAAACCTCAGTCTATAGAATGTTACCAGATTGATTTCCAATGTGGTTGGTCCCATTTACAATCCTACCAGCAATGGAGGAGTGTTCTTTCTCCATATCCTCACCAGCATGTGCCATCACATGAGTCAAATTGCTTTAATTTTATAGTGACTTCTGCTCAAAGTAATCTAACATTAATAATTTCTTGCCAGTTCCATCGTCTATGAAATGTAACCATGCAATTTTCTATAAATATCTCTGGACTTATCTGCATCTACATGGTAGAGTAACATATATTATGGCAATTATTGAGGTGTACTTTGTATTCAGTCAGATCTATGCTAAAAACAACTTTACCTCCAGAGGGCCAGCAGAAAGAATGGAAACAGGCGACCTCAGGAAATAGGAGGTTGGTGGGACCCTCCATAATGCACCAGAGACCGGGGAGGTAAGAGACTCCCAGAACTCAAAGGGAGGGACCTTAGATGGAATGCCCCAACAGTAGGGAGGGGGAACTTATAGAGCCCATCTCCAGCAGAAAGACAGGGCATCAAGTGAGGGATGGGATTACCATCCCACAGTCACATCTCTGACCCATAATTGTTTCTGTCTGAAAGAATTACAGGGATGGAAATAGAGAAGAGCCTGAGGAAAAGAAGGTCCAGTGACAGGCCCAAAGTGGGATCCCACTCAAAGGGAAGTCCCAATGCCTAACACTAATACTGACTCTATGGAGAGCTCACAAAAAGGGACCTATCTGACTGCCCTCCAAAAGATGAACCAAGCAACTGAAAGAGTCAGATGCAAATATTTTGCACTCAACCAGTGATCAGAAACAGCTGGTCCCTGTTGTTTAATTAGGGACGACTGAAAGATGCTGAGGAGAAGTGTGATCCTGTAGGAGGACCAGCAGTCTCAATTAATCAGGACCCCAGAGATATTTCAAACACTGGACCGCCAAACAGGAAGCATCTCTTTGGTTGTTTACCAGCTTCCTGATACCTTATGCATATAGCCACTTCTTAGTGATTATGCTTCATCTCTCTCTCTTTGCCCTCCACTTTCTCAAGATACCTGGATTTCTTCCATGATATATTTCTGTCTAAGTTTCTTCTCAATCGTCTCAATTATCGAACTTCAGGCTTGGAGGTTTTATCCAGCATCCCTCAGGTATAGGCACATTTTGTAATTTACTATAAAAATAAAAGGCAAGCAAACAGTTTGGTTGTATTGAAATACTGTTTGAATATTTCCTGCCTGTACTCAGTTTCATTCAAATTGCCCTTCTAAAAATAGTTCTTTGGTGTCTCAGTTAGGGTTTTGCTGCTGTTAACAGATACCATGACCAAGGCAACTCTTATAAGGATAACATTTAATTAGGGCTTGCTTACAGGTTCAGAGTCCATTATCATCAAGGTAGGAACATAGCAACATCCAGGCAGGCATGGTGCAGAAGGAGCTGAGAGTTCTACATCTTCATCTGAACGCTGCTAGCAGAATACTGACTTCCAGGCAGCTAGGATTCAGGTCTTAAATCCCACACCTTCTTAAATCTCACAGTGGCACACCTACTCCAACAGGGCCACACCTTCTAACAGTGCCACTTCCTGGGATGAGCATATACAAACCGTCACGTTCCACTCTCTTGTCCCCAGAAGCTTATTCAAACATATGAGTCTAGGAGGGTCATACCTGAACAAAATATAATGCAAAATACATTTAGTCCAACTTCAAAAGTCCTCATAGTCTATAGCAGTGTCAAATATGTTAAAAGTTCAAAATTTAAAGTCTCGTCTGAGATTCATCAGATCACATTACTGTAATCCCCAAAGAAAAACAGAAAAGTAGCTAGGGAAACTTCAAACTCTGCATCTCCATGTTTGATTTTAAAGCAGTCCTCAAATCTCCAACTCCTTTTTTATCTTTGTTGACTGCAACAATCTTCTTTCTCCTGGGCTGGTTCCACTCCCAGTTAGCAACTTTCCTCAGCAGATAGCTCATGGCTCTGGCACCTTTAACATCTTGGGTTCTCCAAGGCAACTTCAGTGTCACTGCTTCTTTTTTCACTGTCTGGAATCCACACATGATCCAGCTGGTTTTACTTCTCTAGCTCTGCTCTCTGTAGAGACTCTAGGCTCAGGTTGGTCTACTCCACTGCTTCTTCTGTTGTTGGTGATCATCCCATGGTAGTAGCATCTCCAATACACAGAGGTCTTTCATTAAAACTAGGCTTCACCAATAGTCTCTCATAGGCTCCCTTCATGATGCCAAGCCTCAAATCCTTTGCATGACCCCTTCAGTCCTAGGCCATCAACTTCAACTGAGGCTGCACCTTCAACAACAGCCTTCCATGGACTCTCACAGTGCCAAGCCTCATCTGTTCTTTTGGACTCCTTCATACTTTCACAACTGGTACCACCTCGGTGACTCTTATACATTACCAAGTATAGCTGCAGCACAAGGTACAACCTTGGCAATCTCCAGAACACAACTTCTGTGCGATCTCAGAAAACACTTCCCAGAAGTTTTCACCTCATGAATGCTGGTCTCTTCTTAAGTACTACTAATTTCTTAGCTCCAGTTATCCAGCATCAATCCCAGTAGTTCCTTCTATTTTTCAGTCTAAAGCCACAGCCACATGGCTAAAGCTGCCGAGTTCTGCTGCTTGCAGGAGCTAGAACTTGGGCCTTTTTCCTATTAAATTATCACAAGCTTTCTGTTTTCCAAATCCTTCACTGTCTAAACTTGGCTGTCCTGGATCTTGCTCTGTAGATTGACCTTGAACTAGAGAGCTGCATGCCTGTCTTTTGGGATTAAAGGTGTGTAACACTACACCTGGACTTAAGGATTTCCTCAACTAAAATTTGCTCTGTCCCAGACTGGCCTTGAACTCAGAGATCTGCTTGGCTTTATCTCCTGGGATTTAAAATGTGCCTGGATCTAAAACTCATCTGGGTAAGACCTTACTCCAAAGTCCTACTCCCTTAATTTGCAATCTCCTAGAACATAGGATTCAGCTCTATTTCACTTCCTGGTACCCCTTTAATACTCAAACCAGATAGTTTATATTTTTCTTTTCTATACTTGCTATGCTTACTCAAAATGCTGTTCATGAGACTTAACCAGAAAAGGAAGCCTATGATGGGTGTTTCTGATACTTCCTTTGCCAATGCAATTAAATTGAGTCTCTTCACCTTAGTCTCAGGTAGACTGTTTGCACAAGGGCAAAAGGCAGCCACGTTCTTCACCAAAATGCCACAAAACAGCCTCTAGACACATATTGAAGTTCTTCTCCTCTAAAATCTCTTGGACCATGTCGGCACAATTCAAATTACAAAGTCTTCCATATTCCTACTAGGATAGCTCATTAAGCTCCACTTAAAACTGGCTTTCCAAATTCAAAGTCCCCAGATCCACATTCTTCTAAACAAAAGCATGGTCATAACCTTTCACAGCAGTATCCCATTCTCTGATACCAAATTCTTCTGTCTTAGTTAAAATTTTACTGCTGTGAACAGATACCATGACTAAGGCAACTCTTTTAAGAACAACATTTAATTGGGGCTGGCTTATAGGTTCAGAGTCCATTATCATCAAGATGGGAGCATGGCTATATCCAGGCAGGTATGGTGCAGGAAGAGCTGAGAGTTCTACATCTTCATCTGAAGCCTTGTCCCAGAATACTGGCTTCCAGGCAGCTAGGGTGAAGGTCTTAAATGCCACAGCCACAGTTACACACCTACTCCAACAGGGCCACACCTTCTAGTAGTGCCACTCTGTGGGCCTGTGTACTGGAGGGTTTCTGGCATAGCCTGGTGTGAAAGTTCAGGCAAACGAGAGAGAGTGTGAGCAGGAAGGGGGTGTCATCTCCATCACCTCCACTGCTGCAGCTGGTTCCACCTCTGTCTCTGCTGCTGTCTCAGTTACTCAATGTTGTTCTGCACCGACTCAGGCTGGACTGGGCCCATGAGAGGCCAACTAGCCAGCTAGAAGTTCAGTGAAGCTTCAGGTGGCACCTTGGGAGAGTAGACCTCTTCCCAAATGGCAGTGTTACAGTTCTTATGACAGAAGCTCGCAGACAATGGAGTAGTTCTTACACAACTTCATTCCTTCTAGATCGGATTCTTATATAGAGCTTTGGGTGGATCAGGGTCTGACAACAGATACTTCCCATTGGCTTGGTGTGAGAGCTTGGAGATACCTTATCTGCATGTGGGAGAGCTTGGTTCTGCTCCTACAAGACTGACAGACACAGACCTTTCTTTGAGAGGCTTGTGGGAGGCTGTAGCTATGTGACAGGAGCTAGGAGCCCAAGGGGCATGACCAAACACCTGCCTGCTGGGTTACCGGGGTTTTAAGCCTGAGCTCAACCAGGGGCCAGGTTGTCTATCACAGCTTACCACCCCACCCCACTCTCTGGGCCAAGCATATATATAAACCATCACAATAGGTTCCCATTTTTGTTGTGCTGTAAGGGAAATAGGTTGTATGACTAGAATCCTGGACAACCTGGTTCATTAAGTACTGTGCAAAGTAATGAGCTACAAACATAAATGTTTTATATTTAGATGGAATCAAATTCAGCTAAAATAGGGAAAAGAGGAAATATCTCCATATCTCCATGCAGAAAAACACTCTTTTTTCAAAGCACCAACTTAGAGGACAGTAGTGAATATCAATTTGAGATCTTTGGGACTCGACCATATCACTATGTGTACTCAGTAGTGAGTAAGCATGGTACCTTGCATATCTAAGTACTTCAGGGGCAGAATTTCATAGATTCAGTGAAGAAAATTGACCCAATTTATATATGGCATTTGAAATTCCTTCATAGGATCTTTACTGGGAAATGAGATAACAGCAGGTAAGGGTTGTAGTGAAGTACAGCTTCATATAGTAAATGGCAGACAGTTAAAGAAAATGACTTAATGAGCCTAGAAATTATGGTCAAAGTGAAAAAATAATGAACAAATCATAGTAGACCCTGAATCATAGATATTTTATTGATGATAAAGCAGTATTCCGAACATTATTTCTGGATTTATGTGTGCTTGTCTGATCCATAGTGTATAGATACGTATATGCACACACACACACACACACACACACACACACACACACACAGTGTGGGCCTACCAAAGAAAGTATAAGATAATATAACTTTTAGTCATCTGGGAAAAATAGAGAGGCTTTAAAGATGCTGTTATGGTGATATATAGTGCTGACTGAGCTGGGACACTACAAACCCTTAGAAAATAATTTTGCTCATGGAAACATATCTAATATAGGAGTATATCACAAGACATTAGAAGACTAGCAGGTAGTTAGACTTCATCATACGTTGTGTGTACATAGTAAAACAACTTATTATGTGATGTAGTATATTCCAAGATCAAAAATATCTGCCTACATAATTGGAAGCTGAGTATTGAGGCTTTAATTATTAAACTGGACTTAAAAGATGAGTGTTCTACATCCTGCCTGTTCTTGGTGCTGTTCATTGTGTCAATATCATACACATTATCAATATTTCTTCTCTGACTCATCCTATTCACTATTCTGATGCTCGTCTATAGTCCCAGAATTTTAGATGTTTTTCTTCCAATTAGTAGTCTAATTGTTGTGGCATAACATAGCAGTAAAACAGGTAAAAAGAAACATCCATATTAAATGAATATAATAAAATGTATTACTGAGCTGCAATACACCAGGCAAAACCATAAGTATCTAATAAAGTAACTCTATCTCATGAAAACTCAAAGAGCAACTCTAAATTTTGAAGAACATTGAAGGGTACTCTGTCTCAGAAAGCAGGAAAAGAAAGAAAAAAAAGGAGAGGATTACAAGTAACAGATCAGGGGAAGCTGTTATCTAACCTTTCATGATACTTGAGACTGTTTTTCTCAGGGATGGCACATTTTGAGAGCGTGTAAGGTCACTGGAAAATAGCAGGTGACTGGCTACCAAGTAGCCAGTAAATTCCTGGAATGCATGAGGTACAGAGATCATAGGACAAGCATCAGAAGACCAGGAGAGTGGAGATCTGATAATGATGAGTTTGGACCAGAAAGACAGGTTCAGTGATTTTAATGTGGCCAACCAAAAGACCTCTCCTGGAGGTCAACACACTGTACACTCAGTTCAGCAGCTGATTAATTCACAGAGCCATCCAATGGAAGCACAGTTGCAGATATGCTGACTAGGAACAATATTGAAAGCAGGGATGGTGTAATTTCCAATATATTCTCATTAATCATAGAGTTGCCATATTTTGTTACCTTTGTTCATCTTTTTCTGTCCCTGTCATTTTTGATACATAACACCTCATGATAAATATAAGGATAGATATGTTTAAACTGATTTTAATATTGCAGAGTTTATATACATTATGTAAAAATGCTGCTACTTTACACTATATATTTTATATTATATATCATACTTCTAAATTGTCAACCAAATAAGATAATTTATAAAGTTTGTAACACACACTTTCAAATTTATAAAACAGGATATAAGATATAAGTCAAATAATCGTGCATATTTTGAAAGTTTATGCTAAAGAACTCTTTTTTCATCCAAATTGCTAGATAAAATAAACTTCATTTATCATTTAGATATAGCAACCGAACTACTTGTGAATGACCATGAATTGTGTTCCTTGGTAATCAGAGTCAAGAAACCCTTTGCAAGATGTTCTTTAAGAACCAACCACCTCTGTCCATGATAAGTATTTTTGAAAATCTAAATCTTAATCTGATTTAAACAGTGTGAACATACATCAAATCATTACATGGTTTCTCCTTGATTCATACAGAGTTTATGATTTATATGTAATTACAAAAATAAACTTCAAAAGTATTTTTTACAGAAAATTCTATTAGGTTGCTAACTTGATGTAAAGCAGGGCATATCAAGGAGAAGAGGCTTCGAAAGGTAAACTCAACAATAGCCTCATTTTATATGTTCATTGCTCCCTTGATCAAGTAAGTTCTCTTGAATGGCACATACATCACAACTCTTATCAATAGTAGCTCTAGAAAGTACTTCAAATATTCTACTCTTTGGGATGTCTGTGAGTCTAAGACAAAAGTTCTTGGGGATTTAGATGTTAGTTTAGACATCTTTGCAAGGTATTATTCTACCTATGATAAAAGTTTAAAGAATTGTGTTATGAGAAAAAGTTAAATGTCTCTCTAGTTTGCAGAGTACACCTCCAGGAAGCAAAACTTTTGCCAAGGATCTGGTAAAAGAGACTAATTAATTACCATTGGTATCATCAATAAACACTTTATGGAGAAAAGCTTGGTCTTGAAGGGAGGAGATGATTGGATAAGTGGAAGAGAGAAAAGAGCCTATTAATACAAAAGAAGATGTTCCTAATATATGCTAATTATTATATTAAGAGATAATAAATTATCTAGTAATAATTTAATTACAAAAGTAGTTATTCCTTATTAAAGTGTTTATTTTCTCTTATAGTTAACTGTGTAAGATATCTCTTAAAGTGTCTTCAGACTATCTTCCTAAGTTAGTGCAGAATATCACTGTGTCTATTTTCCAACTCAGGCACACCTTTTCCACTGTATTGTTTATACTGTTACACAACTCAACTTCTTTTTATCTAAATGAGAGGATTATTACAGTATATATCTTCTAAGGGGATTGTCACTTCCATGACAAAAGACTGAAGCCTGAACCCCATGTCTTCTATTTAATGCTACAAAAAAAGTCCAAGAGGACATAGAAATTAGGAGAATAAGTATAGTCAGGACATCTTGGAGTATCTTTTCTGGGAACACTCTCCTCTGCTGAATCTTTTGATATCCAGGCCTAGCATGTCCTGTCCCTTCACAGAGCTGCACCTGAACTTTTTCTCCTGACAGGTCTATTCTAATCATCCAACCTTCTTTTCTGAAGACAAATGCGACATATGACTCCTTTTCTTTTAGTTCATCCTTCTTGTCCTGGCTGATGCCTACGGAAGAAATGGATTCCTCCTTGAGTTTTTCCCAAACAATTTTCAGCTGTCCACAACTTAAATCTAAAAATTATTCTGTGTATGCCTTCTCACTCATCTCATACACATTTTTAAATAAATTATTGTCATTTTTGTGATTGAGAGTAAAAAGAAGGACTCAGAGTTTCACTAGCCAGCCTTGGACTCGTAGTGTGATTGAATACACACACTTGCCCTATATGTGAGCTTGATTACAATGGGAAGAGAGAGTTTTGTTAGCAGATTTCCATAGTGAGTCATTTTGCATGGAATAATTAAATATTTTGCAAAGAACATGTAGTAGCAATAACACATACTGAATGAGCAAATTACAAAATACTATTCTTCATTCAATATGAAAATTATAAGGAAATAAAAATTTTAAAGGGCAGTCCAAAATCTTGATCATGAATAATTTTTTTCCCTAAACTTAATCATCATTCTGGATATGACACCAAAGTTAAAGTTGAAGTAAATTATCAAGTACTACATTATTAAGGGAGTCAGATGTAGCAGGAGCTGAGCAATTTTCACAGGAAATTAAAAATGACCACATTTCTGGCCCTGCTGCTGCAATGCACTTACTATGGGGTTGTTAAAATATGTTCTTTTATAATTTCATACATGTGTATAATGTATTTTGATCATATTATCTCCTTAACATCTCCTCTAACTTTTCCCTTATAGTATCTAATCTAATAGAAGAGAATGAAAAATCACCACTGCTGCCTCTCAGCAAAGAAAGACTATAACGCAGACTTTCAATTTCGTCTAGCTTGTACTTATTAATCAAATATTTTGACATGTTAGAATAAGCTTGGAGTAAGAAAAATCCATATTTAAATACTAGCATCTTCTATTATGAACAATTAATAGACTCCATAAAGCTTCACATCCAGAAAAGTACTACTTCCATGTAGTTATTCAACACCTTTAGCTCTTACAACATTTTGACTCCTTCTTCAGTGGTGATCCTTGAACCCTGGGTAGGAGTATGATGTAGATGCCAAATTTCATGTTGAGAATCCCACTGTCTCTTATCCTCTTCAGGTCGAATAGTTATGGGTCTCTGTGTTAATTGAAATCTATTGCAAAAACAAGTTTCTCGGATTAGGAATGGCAGCTCCATTAATCAATGGATATGACATTATATATTTTGGAGTTGATTTTCCTTTAGCACAATAATAACAGTAGATTCTAGGCATATCACTACATAGCCTTGAGTTGTTGGCCCTGTCAATGGTGCAAGTTATGAGTTCAATGTTGTAGATGTCTTAAATTCAATCATAAAGTATTAGTTAATTCTACAACATTCAGATTGCAATTGTAGCTAGGTTAACATCTGGGTAAGACTGTTGACTACTTTTCCTTTGTTTCAGTAGTATGTTTTACTGTCTAGTAAGTGTGATACATATTCAGTATGGATGAATCCTTTAGCTTAATTTCTCCATGTTCTGTGACTATAAGGTGTAGGGTTGTAGGTCCGTGTCTGCTCTACAACTGGGCATGGCTGCTTGGGGGGTGGAGCAGAATGCGGGGGAGTTTGACTGTACTTATTCCATGCAGCTGGTGGTAGTAGGATGTTTTGGGCCATAGGGAAGGACTGAGACACCTCTCCGGGGATGTGGGAAAGCTGGTTTGGGGGTCCCTGGGCCTGCAACAATGCTGGGGCCAAAGGATTCTCAGACTCTTGGACCTCCAGGTACTGTGGGGAATTGCAGAGGAGCAGAGACTTGTAGGCTGCCTATAGTCCTTGGCTTGATGGACTCAGGCTTGGTGGTAGTTGTGGCTAGGAGCATAGAGAAGCCTTCTATGGGAGATTAGGCTATGCCTCTTGATGAAAAGAGAAGGTCCATGGTTCTACACAGTTTATTATCGTGGTGGAAAGTAGATATATAAAGCCACAACCTACTTCTCAGTGTGGGCCTGAGATTCAATACCTTTTGCAGAGAGGAATATCTGGGAAGGGAAGCTTATTGAGAATGCCCTTAATAACTCTAGCTACCTCATTAGCATGGATAACTCAGTTTTGAACCTACTTGACTGTGATCAAGTCTCTTTTCCTATTGTCTTGGTCTGATATATTAGTGATGCCTCATCTACATGAGGAAGGACTTGTGGGCATTGTTCTTATATGACTGATGGCCACAAATCTCTCTGTGGGGCATGGAGGTTGCAGCTATATGACAGGGGCTTGGTGTCAGGAGCAGGTGAAGTGTCCTTCCAGGGTGTCTAGGGCTTCTAGCCTTTGGCTGAACCTTACCAGGCTTCCTCCCATGATCTGCTGCCCTACACTAGTGTGCAATGTTTTCAGCAGTAATGACTTAATGTCACATACTGGAGGGTAAGCAAGAACAATATCTTGTAATGTTTTGGGGTATATGGGACTCATTGACCAACAATTTCTACAGGAAAGCTGCTTTCTGGATAGAGTAGGAAAATTTTACCAATAATCTAACAGTGTCTGTGATTGAATGGACCAGACTACATAAGATCAAGCTAGACAAAAATGACAGCATGAAGGATACATCCCTAGCTTGGGGGTTATTGGCAATTGATGGCTTGCTGAAAGAGGGACAGTCAGTTTTCGTCAGGGATGTGGTCCTCAAGAAACCACCCATGTTTCAATAGAAGGTTACTGTACACAAAATAGAAGGCACATACACAAAACACTTAGTGGATTTAATGTGGTTTGAAAGGTATGAAAATGGAAGGGAATGGTTGTTTGTGGGAGGTGGATAGAAGATGCATGGGGGCAGAGAGAATAAGAAATAGATTTGGTCAAAAACATTCCAAGCCTAAATGTGTGGTGGTTTGAATATACTTGATTCAGGAGTGCTACTATTAGGGGGTAGCCTTGTTGGAGTTAAGTGCAGATTTGTTGGAGGGAGTGTGTCACTGTGGGTGTGGGCTTTAAGACCCTTGTCCTAACTGGTTGGAAGCCAGTTTTCTGTTTGCCTTCTGAACAAGATGTTGAATTTTCAGCTTCTCCTGTGCCATGCTTGTCTGGGAGCTGCCATACTCCTACCTTGATGATAATGGACTGAACCTTTGAACCTGCAAGCCAGTCCCCATTACATGTTGTTCTTAGAAGAATTGCCTTGGTCATGGTATCTGTTCATAGTATTAAATTCTTAAGAAAAATCTATCTTTTCTTTGCCAGATGTAATTTCCTTCTCAGAGGTTTACTGCTAGATAAGCTCACTCTTCCTAATTCTTTGTGGACACTGGCTGGCTTGATCAACTTAGATGTTCTGGCCAAAATTCCTGTCCAAGCTGACTGATTCACACTGTCTTTTCTTGGCTTCCCACTGAATTGCTCTTATTGGTCTCAAACTAACTCTGGTAATTTGTTCTAATCTTCTCCATCTCATTCTCTGGTTCCTTTTGTTTTCTTCTGTGTCTAGCTTGTTCTCTTTGTAATCTGTCTCTATAAAACTACCAAGCAAAAACTAACTCTAAACTGAACTCAAACATATTCCATTCCACTGAACTGACTGAACTCAACTAACCAACTGGAACTGAACTGCACTGAACTGCATGATCAGCACAAACTCAGCTTCACTGCTGTCAGTGAACTAAACTATGTTCCATTGTTTTGCCTAAACTCATCTGTTCTTAACTCATTAAACTGCTTTATATTCCTGACTCACTCTGAGCTGCTCTGAAGAAGGCTCTCTTTCCTGTCTCTTCTGATGAGTATTGAGAGTATCCTATTTTTGACTGATTGTGTCAAATCTTTCTCTGATTCATTACTTTGTCTGCCCTTCAATTAACCATTATTTCAAAAATGGCTGCTCTGTTTACAAACTAACTTTACCTTTATTGTTTGGGATTAAAGGTATGTATTAAGGGCATGTCTGTTTTTAAGCCAGAGATATTAAAGGTGTGTCATCACAGCCTGATCACTTAGACATATAAGGGGTTTGGATGTGACTCCTTGCCAAAGCAGCCATATTGTTGGATTAAAACTACTCTACATATAAGTATATGTAAAATTCCTCAAATATTAAAAGATATATTATAATGTCTTTGAATTTCAAAATATAATTTGAGACATAGATTTATGAATAAAAATTAAGACATTATAAGGAAATTACATAAACTATGATAAAATTATGTCCTATACAATTGGAGTTAATATGTAACAATATACAATAAAAACATGATAATCACTTAATTAATTAACTTAAAATCCTATTTAAATAGCACAGATGAAACAAAAGCAAACAAAGGATGATCTCCTTTCAAATTTATGATTTATATATAAGAAGAGAGATAATCTTAATTAGCATTATTTCCATAATTTCATGTGACTTCCTTTAAATCTCTCAGACCTCTAGGCTTCAATTTCTCTTTTTTTCCATTGTGTATGGTTTTATTTACAGAAATAGAGTGTAAAGTAATTTCATTTACTTCTGACTGTCCTCCGGAAATTGGACATAGTTCTACCAGAGGACCCAGCTATACCACTCCTGGGCATATACCCAGAAGATGCTCCATCATATAATAAGGACACATGCTCCACCATGTTCATAGCATTATTTATAGTAGCCAGAAACTGGAAACAACCCAGATGTCCCTCAACAGAGGAATGGATACAGAAAGTGTGGTACATCTACACAATGGAGTACTACTAAAACAATGAATTTATAAAATTCTTAGGGAAATGGATGGATCTGGAGACTATCATCCTGAGTGAGGTAACCCAATCACAAAAGATCACACATGGTACGCATTCTTTGATAAGTGGTTATTAGCCCAGAAGTTTGGAATACAGGAAGAACGACCCACAAACCACAAGAAACTTTAGAAGAAGGAAGACTAAACGGTGGACATTTCATTCCTTCTTAAAAAGGGGAATCAAACACCCACAGAAAGAGTGGCAGAGATTAACTATGGAGCAGAGACTGAAGGAAGGACAAGCATATAGCTATCTCCTAAGAGGCTCTGACAATACCTGACTAATACAGATGTAGAGGCTCACAGCCATTCATTGAACTGAGTACACGGTCCCCAATGAAGGAGTTAGAGAAAGGTTCTATGGAGCTGAAGGGTTTGCAGCCCCTTAGGACGAACAACAATTACTAACTAGTACCCTCAGAGCTCCCAGGGACCCAACCACCAATCAAGGACTATACAGGGTGGGATTGAATGTACTGGCAGCAGGTATATAGTAGAGGATTGCAAATTTGATCATCAATAGGAGTAAAGGACCTCGGCCTTGTGAAGGTTTTGTGCCCCAGTGTAGGGGAATGCCAGGGCCAATTAGTGGGAGAGGGTGGGGGGACAGGCATTGGGAGGGGGGAGGCAAAAGGGGTTTGTTCTTGTTTTTGTTTGCTTGTTTGTTTGTTTGTTTGTTTTGGAGGAGAAAATGGGAAGGGGAAAATGTACGTGTAAATAAAGAAAATACAAAAAAAAAAAAAAAAAGAAATACAGTATTTTTTTTTTTAAATTAGATGTAGGCTTCAATTTCTAAAGCCAAAAAAGAGTATTGGCTTTGAAGCCTCAAGAAACATTTTGAAATAAGAGGCAGAAAGAATTTAAGACCCAGATGATGAAATGAAGGGTTGTGAAATGCATATTTCTAGGATTGATATAATTATTTTTACATTTATGAACTCACAGCAACTGAGGTTATCTGAAAAAGACTTGCACAAGATCAACACAGCCAAAGTTCTAGCATGAATACCCCCAACTATGACACTCGTCAGGGCACACCCTCACAGAGGAGCTATTGGCTAGTCATAGTAGTTGGTGCCAGGAGAACCACTTTTGTATGTGTGATCATTGAGATCATTGATATATTTCCAGTGATAGATTTACTTACACACATGCACACACACACACACACACACACACACACACACACACAACTGAACAGTACTAATTAGACTGAGTGATTTTAATGCACACAAAAAAGATATGGAATTGAGAGGAGACCACGTTGTAGGTGATTTCAGAAGATGGAGGAAGGAAATAGGGAGTAGATATGATCATGTTTCATTATGTACATATATGAAATTCATGAAATAAAGAAAAAATGTTTTTAAAATAGTATGTATATACATATATACATATATATCAACAATCAATTTTAAAAAGGTCATGTATTTGACAGACCTCAAGGAGAGGTGTTTGAGAGAGTGCAGAGGGAGGAAAGGTAAAGAGGATATGATATAATTATATTATAATCTCAAATAAATAAATAACTTTAAAAAAGAGTATTGGTTTGACAATGAGGTTTAGAGGTAGTACCATGTACATGCTAAGCAAGTACTATAAAACTCTACAAGATTTCCAAACTTATCTATCCCTGTGTTTTCTTAAAACCCTATGGCTTGAGAAGGTTTATATTAAAAGCAAGATTTGACATTCATAAATGAAAATATTGGTTCCATATCTTATATAACAGCAAATATAAGAGTCAAAGAAAATGGCTGGGCAGTGGTGGCACACGCCTTTAATCCCAGCACTTGGGAGGCAAAAGCAGACCGATTTCTGAGTTCGAGGCTAGCCTGGTCTACAGAGTGAGTTCCAGGACAGCCAGGGCTATTCAGAGAAACCTTGTCTCAAAAAAAAAAAAAAAAAAAAGACAAAAACAAAAACAAAAATAAAAGAATCAAAGAAAACAATGTTGTCAATTACTTTCATATTCTAAGGATAGTGAGTGAACTGGTTGAGTATTCTGAGCAATATAAAATATATGATGTAAAGTTCACTTCATAAGTTTCTTCTTGAATATTGTGGTACATCAACACAATGGGGTACTACTCAGCTATTAAAAACAATGAATTTATGAAATTCTTAGGGAAATGGATAGATCTGGAGAATATCATCCTGTGTGAGGTAACCCAATCACAAAAGAACACACATGGTATGCATTCTCTGATAAGTGGTTATTAGCCCAGAAGTTTGGAACACGAAGAACAACCCACAAACCACAAGAAAATTAAGAAGAAGGAAGACCAAAAGGTGGACATTTCGTTCCTTCTTAAAAGGGGGAACCAAATACCCATGGAAGGAGTGGCAGAGATTAACTATGGAGCAGAGACTGAAGGAAGGACAAGCCAACCTAAATATAGCTATCTCCTGAGAGACTCTGACAATACCTGACTAATACAGATGTAGAGTCTCACAGCCATTCATTGAACTGAGTACACGGTCCCCAATGAAGGAGTTAGAGAAAGGTTCTATGGAGCTGAAGGGTTTGCAGCCCCTTAGGATGAACAACAATATGAACTAACTAGTACCCTCAGAGCTCCCAAGGACCCAACCACCAACTAAGGACTAAACATGGTGGGACTGAATGTTTTGGCAGCATGTGTATAGTAGAGGATTGCAAAGCTGATCATCAATAGGAGTAAAGGACCTCGGCCTTGTGAAGGTTTTGTGCCCCAGTGTAGGGGAATGCCAGGGCCAATAAGTGGGAGAGGGTAGGGTGGCAGGCATGGGGAGGGGGGCGGCAACAGGGGTTTGTTCTTGTTGTTTTTGTTTGTTTGTTTTTTTTTTTTTTTTTTTGGAGGGGAAACTGGGAAAGGAGAAATTTACATGTAAATAAAGAAAATATCTAATAAAAAAAGAAAAAAAAGAAAATGAAATTTAAAACATATAGTTTATGTAAAATATGGTCACATCACAGTCTTCAAAACCATAAATGTTCAAACAATTATACAGGGTCGTTATTGCCTTTTTCTTTCTGCCAAACAGCTATTGCATTTTAGTAGCCTGGAATTTTATGAAAACCATGATAACTTAATACTTCTTTAAAAATATGGCATGCAATAAGAAGCCATGAGAATGAGGAGGATTCCATTTAGCTTCTTAAGCCTATGTTTCTAAAACACATGAAGTGTACTTTGCACAGTGCTATTTTATGCTGTTTTCAAAGCACTAAAATTATCAAAGTAACATCAGTCCAATGTGAGGTAAGAGAAGGCACACATATTCAATTTCAAGGGCCTGCGACTTGGTATTTTCCTATTAATCTTGAGAGAAAATATTCTTCATATATTCTGTGAGTGTGTGTGCAAGCACTTGCACATACATGCGTGCACACACATCACCTGTCAAGTGTAGTTTGTGTAGTAGATAACATTCTCTAGTATCAATAGAAAAATGTATGTGACGCAGATCACAGAGCAAGAAAAGACAGGAACAGATACTAGACCTTCCTCCTTCTCCCGACTGAAATACAGTCCTTTATTGTCTCAGTTCTCTAGACGTAATAATGTCAGCTGCTTATTGAAGACTTTTTATGAGTCAAGCTCGGTTCTCCTTAGATTCTGCGTAGTTTAGTCACATTCATTCCTCTATTTTTTACACTGGCAGCGAGAACAGATTATTATCATCTTCACTTAGCTAACAAAGACTCAATAGCTTGGATACAAACAAGCATTTTTACTCAAGGTCACCTCTGTCGCCACCAAGTGGTCAAACATGAATCCACAGTCATATTTACTTAGGCTCACTGTCGTTTTGTCTCTCCAGAATAACTTATGCATCTTGGTAATTGCCGTTTCTGAAGCTTCCCCTCCAGAGAATTTTAATTGAATTCAAAAGCTGTTTGGCAGAAAGAGCAAGAAAATGAAGACCCTGTATAATTTTTTAAAGTATTTACAAGTTTTAAGATTGTAATGTGACCATATTTCCCATAAACTATACATTTTAAGATTATTTGTAACACTCAATAATCAGGAAGAAATTTACTAGAAACGTTTTTTTATATCATGCATATAATATTCTCTACGTATGTATCTCTCTCTCTCTCTCTCTCTCTATACATATATAAAAGAAGAAAATACACTTCAGAAAATACATGTTATACATATTTTATATATAAAGAAACACATAGGTGCACATATATACATTTCATGTGCTCAGAAGAGTACCTTTTCTTCAGGAAAATGGCAATTATTCTAAAATGTTCACTCAATTGAGACTGCCCAGGTAACCCTGGGCATGGTGCCGTGAAGTGTTTATCTAATAAATATAGGTGCAACATGGGGATCATCACTTCCAGGTATATAGTGATATGGTTTCAAAAGGCAAAATTAAGCAAACAGTAAGGTACTCAAGCGTCAGTAAGTCCACTTTAAACAATAAGCACACATTTTCCACTTATTTTTCTTCCTCTCTGTTTCCCATCCTATTTGTGTCCTTCTGTTCTCCCATATAAGAATTCTTTGTCTGATAAACACGAACATGACCTTGAGGAATGGCATATTCTAGATAAGACAGAAATATCCAAGATAGAATGGTCTCTTGTGCCTCCATGTTTTCATCATTATTTGCCTCCTTCTGTTCTTCCATATAAAATTTTAACTTGGCTGCTGAACACAAATATGACCTTGGGGAATAATGGCCTAGGTAAGACACAATATAAAATCTGTCATATAAAAACCAATGATGTGTCACAGACTATAGACAATAAATATTTTATATAAATGCGTGCATGGCTTTTAAAATACCCTAAGAAATACAGGAATTCTATATCCAATAAGGCCAAATACATGAACAAAAAAGAGTCCAGTGAAATACTTGTTAAATTTTAGAGAAATCAATAGATTAATATTGTATCTTCTGCATTTCCTAGCAAACCAACTCTCCCACACAGTTGCAACCATGGGCCACACACTGTTCTCCAACACATTTTTAATTCTTTAAAGGCTTCTTTTCCTTTACCTCTGCTGACTACTTTGTCTTGAGAAATCTCTCATATTTCCACCCAGACCATCCACAAAACTTTGGCTATCAGCTCAAATAAGGGCCATACAAATTGTGTTCGGCTCCGCTTGCCTCTAGATTCCTCTTCCATTGGACATTGCATATGACTCTACTGTAGTTGTTGTTGTCTAAGGCTTGCTGCAGAAGGAGATTTACAGTACCTTTATGCACATTCTATGCTATTTGTGGTCTCAGTGTCAGAACGATAGAAGCACACAACATTTAGTAAATACTCAGCATATAATTCATGTATGAACTAAGTTTATATAAACATTTATGAAGTTGGTCTATATTCTTTTGGATTGGGATAGTAAAGGTTTTACGTAACGAGTTATTCTGAACCATAATTGCTCTATCGCTTAGCCTTGAGTAAAATAATCACAAAGGAAATGGCTGCGAGTGAAAATCCACCCAAAATGAATTATATGCCGTATAAACAATGAACGAGAACATGAATTTCTACCGAAAGATAAATGAAACATTCATACAAACATCTAAGTCTACTACAAGTAGCCTGTGATTGCAGGCTGCTTGGAGAAGCACGAATAAAAAATTAAGCTGTGGATATTTTAGGTAGGTGGCTGGGTAAGAAGTGCAGAGAATTGACTTTTTTAAAAAAAGAGTATTCAAATTAGATACTCAGAAATATATGATATAAATAATTCATTTCCCATTGAGACTGGAACCCCCAATGACAGCTGTTAAAATTATGTTAATGATACCTTAGAGAATTTTTGCCTAACATTCAATGCCTTTTAAAAAGTACATAAAACAGAGGTAGTTAGTAAATTTTTACATGGGGTATCCAACAAATGAAAAGTTTTTGTTTTATTTTGTTTTGTTTTGTTCGCAATGTGTCCACCGATTTACGGAGTCGGTAGAACAGTGAGAAAGCACAGGGAGCAGCTTCAGGATCAATCAGAATGGAAGTGTGTGTCGGTGTCCACAATAAAACATAGGGTACACTGCATCCTGAAAATGCTCCTAGAGCTGACTGAAGCTCATTACTCCTGAGGGGCAGCATCTGGCAATGATTTTCCAGTTATCATATGAATGGTCCCGAGCCACTAGATGCAAGAGCAGAAGGTTTTTAAGTTCGGTGGGAAGGCTGTCGTCATTCCTACCCTTATGAAGAGAATATCAGAGAAGACAGAGGTAGAGTGTTGGCCTCCTTTGCATGATACTCTAAGTTCAGAAGTGTGAAGAAATAGAATAGAATTAGAAAACGGCAGAGCTCACAAGTTTTCAATTCCCAGTCCAGTGGGTTTTTTTTTTTATACACTATCCACCTAAAAAAAGTACTATAAAATTTCCTATAAAATCCGCTCTAAAATAAAGAACTCCATTTACCTGTCTTTCGATTACAAGAAACCGATCTGGCTCCATGTTTTAATATCAGGTCTTTCCTTCTTGTTTGCAGAAAGAGCACCACTGTCCACAGTCTCCTAGTGCCATCTAGTGTCTACATTAGGTATTACAAAATATAAGAAGTACATTCTTATATTCTTGTATATGTGAAAATTTCTGCACCTCAATTAATGTCAAAACAAGAAGGGAATTTAATAGAATTCTAATATATATTACATACAACATACAAGACATTGTTTGAAGTGATTTCGTTTATTTTAATAACCTTTGATTATTGCCACTCTGAACTTCAATCATGTTATCAAGTCAACAAATATTTATGAGAATCTACCATGTGACAGAAAACATTATAGCCACAGGAGACACTATGGTACCTTTATTCATATTTTCACACTATACCTGGGAAAATGCACTTTTTAGAAAACAACTTTAAAACTATGAATCAGGATGACAGTTTACATATGTGAAAAGTATGCTGAGGAATAGATACTAGCTGACTAAGAAGTCATTTTACTGAGAAGATAAGAGCTTATAAATACAGGCCTAGGGAGGCATTTGGGCATAAACCTGAGTTAAAGCAGAAAAAAAGATAAGGAGAAATATTTTCCAACTAAAAAATACCTCTCCTAGCTACTTTTATTGGTTATTTTATTTATTTACATTTCAAGTATTGTCTCCCTTCCCAGTTTTCCCTCTGCAAACCCTCCATCCCATACCTCTCCCCTTTGTCTCTATCCAGGTGTTCCTCCACCCATACACTCACTCCCAACTCACTGCCCTAGCATCCACCAATGCTGGGCATCAAGCCTCCACAGGACCTAGGACCTCCCCTGTCATTAGTGCCACCTAAGACATCCACTGCAACATATGTAGCTGGAGCCATTGGTCCCTCTGTGTATACACTTTGGTTGGAGGTTTAGTCCCTGGGAGCCCAGGATGGTCCCCTTAGTGGATATTGTTGTTCTTCCTTTGGGGTTCCAATCCCCTCAGCTCTTTTAGTCCTTCCCTTACCTTTTCCATTGGGCTTCCCAGGCTCAGTGCATTGATTGGATGTAAGTGTCTGCATATGTATTGGTAGGATGCTGGCAGAGCCTCTTAGGGGATAGCTATATAAGGCTCCTGTCAGCAAGTACTTCTGGGCATCAGCAATATTGTCAAGGTTTGGTGTCTGCAGATAGCATGGAATCCTAGATGGGACAGTCTCTGGATGGCCTTCCTTCAGTCTCTGCTTCATTTTTGTCCCTGCATTTTCTTTAGACAAGAACAATTCTGGGAAAAAACTTTTGAGATGGGTGGATGGCTCCACCCATCAACTGGGGCCCCTGCCTATCTACTGGAGGTAGTCGCTACTGGATGAGACAGGTTCTATCTATTCAGCTAATATCATTCCCTTTGAGTCCTGGGAATGTCTTGCTTCCCTGACATCTGGGATTTTCTAGTGGCTAACCCAGTTCCCGATACTCCACTGCTACATATTTCTGTATAATTTCCTGGCCCTCTGTACTTCTCTTCTGTGTCTGCCCATAACTGATTCTTCCCTACCATTTTTCCTTCACCTCCTGTCTTCCTTCTAGGTCCCTCCCTCTCTCTACTGCCTGAGACAATTTTGTTTCCCCTTCTAAGTAGGGCTGAAGCATCCACACTTTGCTTTTCATTCTTCTTAAGCTTCATATGGTCTGTATCATGAGTATTCTGAGCTTTCAGGCCATTTCCCACTTATCTATGATTATATACCTTGTGTGTTTTTTTTTTGTGTTTGGGTAACCTCATTTAGGATGATATTTTCTAGTTCCATCCTTTTGCCTGTGAATTTCACGAAGTCATTGTTTTTAGTAACTGAATAATATGCCATTGAACAAATGGATACATTTTCTGTATCCATTTTTTCCATTGAGAGACATCTGGGTTGTTTCTAGCTGCTGGGTATTATAAATGATGCTGCTATCAACAAAATGGATCATATGTCCTTGTTATATGTTGGAACATCTTTTGGGTATATGCCCAGGAATGGTATAGCTGTGTCTTCAGATAGAACTATTTCCATTTTTTCTGATTTTATATTTTCTTTTATTGTATATTTTATTTATATTTCAAATGTTATCCCCTTTCTAGGTTTCTAGTCTTGAAACCCTTTATCCCATCCCCCTTCCATCTGCCTATATGAGGGTGCTACCCCCCACCCACCCACTCACTCCTGCCTTCCAGCCCCAGCATTCCCCTACACTAAGGGCATGGAACACCCTTAGGCCCAAGGGCAGCTCCTCCCACTGATGTCCAACAAGGCCTTCCTCTGCCACCTATGCAGCTGTAGCCATGTGTCCCTTTGTGTGTACTCTTTGGTTGGTGGTCCAGTCCCCAGGAGCTCCGAGGGGATCTGGCCAGTTGACAATATTGCTCCTTCCATGGGGCTGCAAAAGCCCTCCGGTCCTTCAGTTCTGTCTCCAACTCCTCCATCAGGGACCCCCAGCTCAATCCAATGGTTGGCTGTGAGCATCTACCCCTGTATTTTTCAGGCTCATTAGAGCCTCACAGGAGACAGCTGTATCAGGCTCCTCTCAGCAAGCACTTCCCAGCATCTGCAATAGCATCTTGGTTTGACAACTGTATATGGGATGGATCCCCAGATGGGGCTGTCTCTGGATGACCTTTCTTTAAATCTCTGCTCTATACTTTGTCTCTATATTTTCTCCTGTATTTTGTTACCTCTTCTAGGAAGCACCGAAGCATCCACATTTTGGTCTTCCTTCTTGAGCTTCATATGGTCTGCGAATTTTTTCTTGGGTATTCCAAACTTTTGGGCTAATACCCACTTATCAGTGAGTGCATGCCATGTGTGTCCTTTTGTGATTAAGTTACTTCACTCAGGATGATATTTTCAAGTTCCATCCATTTGCCTGAGAATTTCATGAAGTCATTGTTTTTAATAGCTGAGTAGTACTCCATTGTGTAAATGTACCACATTTTCTGTATCCATTCCTCTATTGAAGGACCTCTGGGTTCTTTCCAGCTTCTGGTTATTATAAATAAGGCTGCTATGAACATAGTAGAGCATGTGTCCTTGTTATATGTTGGAGAGTCTTTTGGATATATGCCTAGGAGTGGTATAACTGGGTCCTCAGGTAATATTGTATCCAATTTTATGAGGATATACCAGCTTGCAATCCTACCAGCAATGGAGTAGTGTTCCTCTTTCTCCACATCCTCACCAGCATCTGCTGTCACCTGAGTTTTTGATCTTAACCATTCTGATTGATGTGAGGGAGAATCTCAGGGTCAGTTTGATTTGCATTTCTCTGATGATTAAGGTTATTGAACATTTCTTTAGGTTCTTCTTGGCCATTCAAGATTCCACACTTGAAAATTCTTTATTGTACCCCATTTTTAAAATAGGGCTATTTGGTTCTCTGGAGTCTAACTTCTTGAGTTCTTTGTATATTTTGGATATTAGCTCTCTATCAGATGTAGGGTTAGTAGAGATGTCCTATTTGCAGTGTCCTTTGCCTTGCAGGTACTTTTCAATTTTATGAGGTCCCATTTGTCAATTGCTAATCTTAGAGCCTGATTCATTGGTAGTTTTGTCCAGGAAAATTTCCCCTGGCTGAAGTGCCATTCCCATGTTCTCTTCTATTACATTCAGTGTATCTAGTTTTATGTGGATGTCCTTAATTGACTTGGATTTGAGCTATGTACAAGGAGATTAGAATGGATAAATTTGCATTCTTCTACATGTTGTCTGCAATTTGAACCATCACCATTTGTTGAAAATGCTGTCTTATTTCCACTGGATGGTTTTGGCTTCTTTGTCAAAGATCAGGTGACCATAAATATATGGGTTTGTTTCTGGGTCTTCAGTTCTATTCCCTGAGTTTCATTATTTCCTGTTGACTACTACTCTTGGGTGAATTTGCTTCTTTTTATTCTAGAGCTTTCAGATGTGCTGTTAAGCTGTTACTGTATGCTCTTTCTGGTTTCTTTTTGGAGGCATTTAGAAAAGTGTCAGGGTTTTTAATACCTTTTAAAATGCAATTAACAGGATTGATTGATTGATGTAACAAATATACATGGGAAAATGAGAAAAGTCTCCTGGAGAAGATTCTATTCTGAGTTGCATAAATAATTACATTAAACTGACATTTAATAAGAATTGCGAATCTACAAAAAGAACAGGTTAGTTATTGATAATTAAATATTCTTTCTGTCTCTCTGTCTCTGTAGCTCACTCTCTTCTCTCTTCATCCCTCTTCCCCTCTTCTCATTGTTTGTTCATCCCAAGACATACAGTTGGAAACCATAGTACAATGTGCTTGAGTTGGTTTTCTTTTTCCATTATTTGGAATGTGGGCATGGAACTCAGGACATCATGTTAAGAGTCAATCACCTATACCCTCTGGGACATCTTGAAA
>JADRCD010204097.1:0-26599 GCA_019843815.1 Montemys delectorum
AGGTCCATCCCTCTACCTGCACATTTGATTTTTCTTCACAGTTGAATAGTATTGCATTGTGTACATGTATCAAAATTTCATAATCCATTCATCTGTTGTAGGATATTTATATTGAAAAATAGATATTTAGTGTAGTTTATCTGAGTAAATGAGTGTAAGACTGGAAAGCAGATAATCATAGAATAATAGACAGATGGCCTGGATTTTCATCTTGGATAATTGCTTAGAGAAATATTAATTAGCTATCAGAAGTCAGAATCTTTAGGGAATTCAGAAATTTTCCCAGTCAATTAGTTGGCTATCTCATTTAATTATTTAAAAATCTCTTCAAGATTTATTTCTTAAGCTTCTCCTTTGGGCTTTGAGTTGATACTGAAAGGAAAGCCTTAGATATAGCTTATATTCATGGTCCAACAAAAAATACTTAAATAAATGAAGAAATTTATTAATGATCCTTTATTATAATTTTGTATTTATCAGAAAATTAAGCATGGTACAAAGTCCCTTAAAATTATACATAATAAAAATGTTGTTTTAGCAGGCAAAGGTAAGGTATGTTTTGACATATTGCAGGACTATTATATAATGATGTAGACATTTTATTCCCTAGCAGTGTAGCAAAGAAAAAATTCCAAAGTGAAAATTTAAGAATGTATAATTAATTATAGAAACTAAAAAGTATTTTCTAGTGTCAGAGAGGTCAGTAAAAAATCCTCAGGAAGGTATCTGTGTTTGTTGAAAGAAAGTTGCATTAATACAAATAACTTACTTATTTCTTTTTTTTTAATTAGGTATTTTCTTTATTTACATGTACATTTTCCCTTTCCCAGGTCCCCCCCAAAACAAACAAACAAACAAACAAAAAAACAAAAACAAGAACAATTCAACTCTGCTAAAGCTCTTAAATTCTTTATTAAACAGAAATAAAATGCCACAAAATTAGATTTAGTAAAAATAAGTAAGCATCTGAAAATTAATCTGAGTGTCTTAGTTCATGATACGAAAACTAACACCTACTTAAGATGTAAAAATAATTGGTAAACTGTATATCCAGTATATAAGTTGCTTAGTCACTTCTAAGAAATACATACCTCAGTTCATTTTTCTCTGTTTTAAAAATCATTGTGAGTTATAAGCAATTTTAGAAGGATGAGCAATATGTTTCGGCAGCTATAAAGTATATGTGGATTCATGGTTACAATCAGAGTCAGCATGTACAATCATTTTATCATCACCTGACAGTCTTTCACTCGTTTCTGAGATATTTATTTCCCTATTCTCTACTAGTTATTTTCTTCACATCCTTGGTAGTTACAAGCCATGAATAAATTCTACTTACTACTTACTATAAGTTTGTTAATCAAGCAGTGTACAAATGTAATATTGTAATACCTATTTTAGATCATCAATAATTTCTCTTAAAAGTACTAAATTGGATAGTATTGCACTTTTAGAGATTCATAAACAATCAGTCCTACTTTTATATATACTTCCTGTGGTGTCTACTAAAGTATATTGATATAAAGGTCTTTCTTGAGTGTTGCCACATTATTGTGATTAGAGTGCAATGTGATTAATGGATATTTATGAAAATTATTTTCTATGCTTCCTTTGTTCTTTTTGTACTGGTTCATAATATTTTATTTTGTCATTTAACCATTTTATTAATGTGATTTTTAATGAATTTCCAAAGTATAATTTTAATTGATTACAATGTTTTTATCATGCTTAAAACTAACTACTTTCAAGTTTTGGTGATGGATTTTTCATTTTACCTTCTCCAAAAAATAGTTCTAGGAACAGAGGGATGTTATAGCTAGGTACATAATAATATTTATAACATTTTGATTGTGATAACTTCAGTGGCTGGCTTCATTAGTAGATTTTATTTCCACATACATATGTGACATCTGTGAAATATTTTAAAAAGTACTTTCAATCTAGCATCTTACTATATAGTGTGGGACTTAAACATGTGATTTTTTTCCTTCAGCCTCCTAAGCATGAAGATTACAGGACTGTACTGTGATTAAGTTCTTTATGGGAAATGAGGTTTCATCTATTTTGTTCAAATCCTGGTTATTGCCTGTGCTTGTTTCATTTTGTTGTTGAATTTTAAAGATTTAAAATATACTCTAAACGTGAGTTCCTGTTAGATTTTGTGTATTACAAAGATTTTTCATCCTGTCTGTCATTCTCTTCTCTTCCTAACATGGGCTTTCAGAGAACAGTGTTTAAATTTGATGGGTGCAGGTTATTAATATTTTCTTTCATCAGTTTTACTTCCAGTGTCAAATCTAAATATCTCCATACTACGCATAACTTCCATATTTTGATATTTTATAAAATAATTTTGATTTTATAGATAATGATGAAATTTGTATTCCATTTATAATTAATTCTATCGAAAACATAACCTTTGTGCCATGGTTTTCTTTACTGTTGCTGATTTCTTGTCATCACTCCATTTGTTTTAGAAACTATCACTTCCTTCAAATTAGATTTATGTCTATTTAAAAATTAGGGAGATGCATTTGTATGAGCCTGTTACTCAGCAATTTATTCTGCTTTGTGCTGACGGAATTTCTGTACTTCTGCCAATGCCATGGTGTTTAGTTTAGTAGAATGACAAGACATCTGTTAATATTATGTAGAATAAAACATCCTAATTCTACTTTTCTTAAAGATTTCTTTTATTCAACTAAAAGAATTTATATCTTTCCTTTCCAAACAAATATTTCCATAGACCTTTCCTACCTTTACAAAATATAAGGTGAATCTTGGCCAACAAGTATCTTAAACCTATGGTCAGGCAGGGGTTAACTCAGATTGGGTTCTGCTGACATTTGGCTTCTATAAAGAGTTTTCTATCTTGATAATTTTTGTAACATCTTTTAATTTAATTAGAAATCCTTTGGAATTTTAGTGTATAGATTATCATTTTGGGTCATCTTAATATCTAAGTTAGAATATTTTGTTTGAGTTGTAAGTAGTGGTAGAGGTGCCTCTGCATAATTCCAGCAACTTGGAAGTATAAAACAAGAAGCTCACATATTTGGGACACCCTATAATATGTGACATGACTCTTTCAAAATAAACCACAAAATAATAAATATCATATAGGCAGTAAAATTTATATAATTTTACTAACTTTTACAAAAAAACAAGGAAAATTTAACTCATAAAATGACTTTCTAGAGCATTGTTCATATATTTTTATCCATAAACAATTTATTGGTTATTTTAGAAGACTTCTATTTGATTTGTTTTTCTGATAAATATATTACCATATATTAAAAATATAATTTTATTTATTCAGTTTTATTATTAGTTTTAAAGTTTTGTTATTGTTTTAGTTAATTGTTGGCAAGATTATTAAGCCTATGTGTCCTGATCTTATTCTTGACATTTAGAATTTATTGAGTTGGTTTTGTTTTGGTTTTAGTTTTAGTTTTGGTTTTAGATATTTTTTTTTTAGAAATAGCACCTAGGATATTTATTTTACAAATTCAAAGAAAAATCTAGATTCAGCATATTAAAAAGTCAACTGTAATTGAATTATATTTGGAATTTTATATGAAGAAATAAATATGTTGATTTTTAAGTACAGCAATGGACAATTTTGTGATTTTTTTAAAGTAGCAATGAATACTTGCTTTGCTGAGTTAAAGCAAACAAGGCATAAACTTTAACCACTTCAAAGTTTTCATGCATGTATTTCAGTAATGTCAAGTACACTTACAATTCTGAGCTGCCTCACTGCCAAGAATATTTTTATCTTCAATGTAGACAGCCAATACAACAACTCCATGTTCCATCTGCATCAACTTCTCAGAGACATACTGCTTTGTGCCTTGTGATTTGAGTATTGTATGTGTGTTACAGATTTGACAATATACAGAAAACAATATATAAACTACAGATATTAAGATGAAATTTAAAATTTTACACACTAAGAAACAAAGTTCTAAATTTCAATATGTCCCTAGAAAATTAATACCTTGAAAAAGGAAATGGTTAATATGTGAAAGCACTTAAAAGTATAATGATTGTAATGTATATTAGTCTCTCACAATCTGGATTGGAGTATAGTTCAGTGGTAGACACTTACCTAGTACATACAAAGATCCCTATAAACACACACAAACACGCATACACAAATTTATCACTAAATTAAACTAAATAAGAACATAGCTAAATAAAAACATTGGGCTGGTCACTAAAGTAGAAACATAAGTAGTTGATTAACATTTCCAAAGGCATCTCAGTTTAATTAGTGGTAGTATAAAGCACAATCCAGCATTGTTTCATACCTAATAGATAGTTATTCTTCAAGCACCATTTTATGTGAGAAGTTGGAGAGTAGGCATGTCTCTTACAATGATTTTTGGACCTGGAAATCAAATCAATAACTTTGCAATACTGAATATTTATATGGTAAGTTCCTTATGACATTGTTATTGCATCCTTGTATGTAGAAAAGTATTGCTCTAGAAAAATATTTCTTATGTCTTTTGACAAAATGTATATATATACATATATTTTTGAAATGGTAATATACATAAACAATAAAAGGATTAAAATAGATTTCATCTTTATTCATTGACAAAAAATGGGATAAAATATGGAATCTTACACTCTTAAATAAATGTCATCAGTGTGTAGAAATAAATATTTTATTTTAGCTAGATGTACTAGGTATAATTTTATATATACAAGAAATAGGAGCTGGAATGATGGTTCATTGGTTAAAAGTATTTGCAGCTCTTCCAGGGGACGTGATATTGATTCCCTGTATCTTCATGAGATTGTTCACAAATATCTTTAACTCCAGTTCCAATGGATCCAATGCCTCTGTCCTTCTCTGGCACATCTACTCACATGCTTGTACATACATACATACATACATACATACATATATACATACATAAATACATACACACAGAACTATTTAATTAATTTTAAAAATACATCTTTAAAAACAAGAAAGTAATGCTTAGTAGAAACTTCTTAATATATATATATATATATATATATATATATATATATATATGATTATACCAACAGATTATAGTTTCAAGAGACTGCAGTGGGGTGAGAGTAATAGTTGAGAGAGAAGTGTGGAAAACTTGATCAGTATTCACTACATTAGAGTTAGGCAAAACTGATCATCTCTACTGTTCTGCTAACTATACACTAAAGGAAGAATTAAATTGTTAAAAATAATAAATTTACCAGCTAATAAGTAACAATATAAGAATTATAAATAATTGAGGAGATAAATATACTTACTTGATTTAAAAATAAGTTCTGTCCCAACACCAAGAGTAACTGGGACCAGTGGGACTCAGGCATGCAGAACTCTGCCATACCACAAGCACAGGTTCCTTCCTGTCTGGGCTAGTGCCCTGAGCAGACCTTGGGTGAAAACTCCTAGGACAGTCCCACAACACCAAGAGGAAACTCCACTCCCAGGAGCTCTAACAAGCCTAGGATCCCAGGATCCCAGGAGCTGGGTCACACTAGGATCTTGGGATCACAGGATGCCAGAATTTCAGGATCTCAGAGACTCTGAGGAGTTCTAACACAGGATGAATGAGCTCGAGTCAGATATAGCCAGGGCAGGTAGCATTAGAGATAACTAGATGCTGGGAGGCAAGTGTAAGAACATAAGCAACAGGAACCAAGGCTATTTGGTATCATCATTTCTCCTACCATAGCAAGTCCTGGATACACCATCACACCAGAAAAAACAAGATTCAAATCTAAATCACTTCTTAAGATGATGTTAGAGGACTTTAGAAAGAACATGAATAACTCCCTTAAAGAAATAAAGGAGAACACAAGTAAACAACTAGAAGCCCTTAAAGAAAAAAACACAAAAAACCCTTGGAAAACACAATCGAAGAGGCAAAGAAAATAAACAAAACCATCTTGGATAAAAAAATGGAACTAGAAACAATAATGAAATCACAAAGGGATTTCCTGGACAACCCTGGAGTAAGAAAACCTACGAAAGAGATCAGGAGTCATAGATGTAAGCATCACCAACACAATACAGAATAGAAGATAGAATCTCAGGTGCAGAAGATACCATATAAAACATTGACACAACAAGTCAAAGAAAATGCAAAATGCAAAAAGAAAAAAGCTCCTAAGCCAAAACATCCAGGAAATCCAGGACACAATGAGAAGAACAAACTTAATAATAGGTATAGAAGGATAATAGGTATAGAAGAGAGTGAAGAGTCTCAACTTAAAAGACCAGTAAATATCTTCAACAAAATTATAGAAGAAAACTTCCCTAACCTAAAGAAAAAGATGCCCATGAACATACAAGAAGCCTACAGAACTCCAAATAGATTGGACTAGAAAAGAAATTTCTCCCATCACAAAATAATCAAAACACAAAATGAACAAATCAAAGAAAGAATATTAAAAGCAGTAAGAGAAAAAAGGTCAAGTTACATATAACGGGAGATTTATCAGAATTACACCAGACTTCTTGCCAGAGACTATGAAAGCCAGAAGATCTTGGGTAGACGTCATACAGACCCTAAGAGAACATAAATGCCAGCCCAGGCTACTACACTCAGCAAAATTCCCAATTACCATAAATGGAGAAACCAAGATACTCCATGACAAAACCAAATTCACACAATATCTTTCCACAAATCCAGCCCTACAAAGGATAATACGTAGAAAACACCAACACAAGGAGTGAAACTACATCCTAGAAAAAGCAAGAAAGTAATCTTTCAACAAACCCACACAAACTTAATTCTACCTCTAACAACAAAAATAACAGGAAATAACAATCACTTTTCCTTAATATCTCAATACAAAAATTAATATTACCAACATATTCTAATCAATTAAAATTCAAAAATATGAGGAATCAGAAATTTGTTAGCTGTCATCCAAGGTTCTCTCTAATTTGGTAATTGGAGAAACAGGTCCAATATTTTACAATCCACATGCACTTTCTGCTTGTTTGTATGTGACAGTGCCTTCCTGTGTGCCACATAATGGTCTTGAAATCATGCTTCTCCTATCTCAGCCTCTCTATTAGTAGAATTGTTTGATGTTCTTATACTATAATCTGGTTTTCAGAACAGCTTACATATTTCAAAATTAGAAACAGACAACTAATTTGGGAGGTGGCTTGTAAGAGAACAACAAAGGATGAGACTGAATTTTTTGCTTGATATTTATAATTATTTTATCAATTTTGAAGAAGAGAAACTTATAAGTTACTCTTTTTCTGAGATGAATGCTTTTCAAAATCATCACAACCAATGAACCAGAATATTACCCTCACATAATGTCTGTGTCTTCCTCCAAGCAGAACCATTGTTCATTGCAACAGTTGGTGAATGAGTGACTTCATCGATAGACCGTCTTAATACACACATCATTTCTTAAATGGAAAAAAGAAAAAAAAGAAACCTGAGGCTATGTAAATGGGGTCTGGATCTGAGAGCTATGTGGTTAAAGCAACTGTTTATATCCACAGCTTCCAAACTGTGAAAGCTCAAAGCTGCACGAGAACATTCCTATGTGTTTTCTTTTTTAAATTTATTTTAAATTATGTGTACATGTGTGTGTATCTGTAAGGCAAGCACGCTGATGCCCTCAGAGGCCATAAATGCCAAGGCTCCTGGAACTGGATTTACAGGCTGTTGAAACTCACTGGATGAAGGTTATAGAAACCAAACACGGTTCTTCTACAAGCAAGGGCTGTATGTACTATTACCATGGAGATGTCTCTCCAGGCCACTGTTCTTGGTTCCCCTAGAGTTTAAGCCATGGGACTTCAAAGGTAAACAATAGCCTAAGGACTTCTTTTTCACAGACACCAGATTGCTCTGCATTCTGGGAAATGACAGGTGTGCTAAAATGCCCTTAAACTTTAAGCCTAGGCTTATGACATCATTCTATTCCTGACCCACTCTGAAACCCTGAACCTGCTCAGCAGAGCCCAGAGCCTGGTCCTGTGCAGTAAACATGAGCCACCCATGAAGACATGCAGTCTTACAAAGAGCATGGAAAACAGTCTGGAGATTGGGAAGTAGTACATCAGATACCATGAAATAGGCAGGGGTGCTGAGGACCGATCTAGGGGTAGACCACAAGCAGCCTGTGACTGACAGCTAAGAAAGGAAGTGAAGCTGATCAAGGTGATGATGCACACCTTTAATTCCAGGGGCAGGTAGATCTAACTCAAGGCCAGTCTGGTCTATATAATGAGTTGCAGGCTAGCCAGGGATACCGAGTGAGACCTTGTAAAAAAAAAATATTTTAGAAAGACGAAGAAACTAAAAAAAAAAAAAAAAAATTAAACACTACCTCATTTTTTATTTGGATTAATTTTTTTCTAGAGTCTAACATCTTGAGGTTTTTGTACATTTTAGATATTAGACCTCTATCAGATATAGGGTTACTGAACAACTTTTTGAAATCTGTAGTTTGCCATTTTGTCTTACTGACAGTGTCTTTTGCCTTACAGAAGCTTTTCAGTTTCATGAGATCCTATTTGTCAAGTCTTGATCTTGGAGCCTGAGCCATTGGTGATCTGCTCAGGAAATTGTACTCTGTGCCAACAAGTAAAAAGCAATTTCAAATTTCTCTTCTATTAGATTCAGTGCATCTGGCATTACGTGGAGGCCTTTGGTACATTTAGGGTTGAGCTTTGTACAGGTGATAATATGGATCAATTTGGATTCTTCCACAAGCAGACTGCTAGTTAGACCAGCATTATTTGTTGAAGACACATTTTTCTCCCACTGTATGTTTTTGGCTTTTTTTGTCAAATATGACGTGACTGTAGGTGTATGTTTATTTCTGGGTTTTCAATTTTATGCCATTGATTAAGCCTTTTGTCTCTGTACCAATAGCATGTGGCTTTTTAATCACTATTGCTCTATAATACAGCTTGAGGTCAGGGATAGTGATTTTTCCAGAAGTTCTTTTATTCTTGAGAATTGTTTTTGATATTCTGAATTTTTGTTACTTCATTTGAAGTTGAGAGTTGCTCTTTCTGTCTCTGAAGAATAGAGTTGAAATTTTGGTGAGAATTGCACTGAATTTGTAGATTAATTTTGGTAAGATGGAAATTTTTGCTATATTAATCCTACTGATCTATGAACATGGGAGATCTTTTCATCTTCTGAAGTTTTCTTAAATTTCTTTCTTCAGAGAATTGAAGTTCTTGTCATATAGATCTTTCATTTGCTTGGTTATTGTCTTAGCCAGGCTTTCTATTCCTGCACAGACATCATGACCAAGAAGCAGCAAGTCAGGGTGGAAAGGATTTATTCTGCCTATACTTCCATGTTGCCCTTCCTCACCAAAGGAAGTCAGGACTGGAACTCAAGCAGGTCAGGAGGCAGGAGCTGATGTAGAGGCCATGGAGGGGTATTCCTTACTGGTTTGCTTCCCCTGGCTTGCTCAGCCTGCTTTCTTATAGAACTCAACACTACCAGCCCAGGGATGGTACCACCCACAAGGGGCCCTCCCACCTTAATTACTAGTTGAGAAAATGCCTTGCATTTGGATCTCATGGAGGCATTTCCTCAACTGAAGCTCCTTTCTCTGGGATAACTCTAGCTTGTGTCAAGTTGATACAAAACCCGCCAGTACAATTGATCCCTTGTCAACTTGACACACAAACACATCACTATTCAACCTCAACCCTTACATTCTTATTTATCCTCAAGATCCAGCTAACTTTAAAAGTCCCACAGTCTTTGCAAATTCTTAAAATTTCAATCCTTTTAAAATATCCAATATCTTTTAAAATTCAATGTCTTTTTACAATTAAAAGTTTCTACCTGACTAATACAGATGTAGAGGCTCACAACCATTCATTGAACTGAGTACACTGTCCCCAATGAAGGAGTTAGAGAAAGGTTCTATGGAGCTGAAGGGTTTGCAGCCCCTTAGGACGAACAACAATTACTAACTAGTAACCTCAGAGCTCCCAGGGACCCAACCACCAATCAAGGACTATACAGGGTGGGACTGAATGGTCTGGCAGCATGTGTATAGTAGAGGATTGCAAATTTGATCATCAATAGGAGGAAAGGACCTCAGCCTTGTGAAGGTTCTGTGCCCCAGTGTAGGGGAATGCCAGGGCCAATAAGTGGGAGAGGGTGGGGTGGCAGGCATGGGGAGGGGGGAGGCAAAAGAAGTTTGTTCTTGTTGTTTTTGTTTGTTTGTTTGTTTTTTGGAGGGGAACCTGGGAAAGGGAAAATTTACATGTAAATAAAGAAAATATCTAAAAAAAAAAGTTTCTTAACTGTGGACTCTACTAGAATACTTTTTTCCTTCAAGAGGGAAAAATATCAGGGCACAGTTACAATCAAAAGCAAAAGCAAACTCCAGCTGTCCAATATCTGGGATCCACTCATTATCTTCTGCATTCCTCCAAGGGCTTGCATCACTTCTCCAGCTCCACCCTTTGTAGCACACACCTTGTCTTCTAGGCTCCAGATGCCTATACTCCACTGCCACTGCTGCTGTTTTTGGTGGTTATCTCATGATACTAGTATCTCCAAATCTGTTGTTTTCTGCTGCGACTAGCCTTCACCAATAGCCTCTCATAGGTGCCAAGCCTCAACTCCTTTGCAGGACCCCTTCAAGTCCTAGGCCATCAATTGCAACTGGGGCTGCACTTTCACCAGTGGCCTTCCATGTTTCTCACTGTGCTGAGCCTCACCTGTTCTTTATGACCCCCTCATGCCTTCAAAACCAGTACCACTTGGGTGATTTTCACAAGTTACCAAGTCCTGCTGCAGCACAAGGTACAACTTTGGCTATCTCTAGACTACAGCCTCTTTGTGCTCTCAGAAAACATTTCCCAGAAGATGTCACCTCAGTGATTCTGGTCTCTTCTTAATCACTGCTAATTTCTTAGCTCCAGCTAATCAGTGTCAATAGTCCCAGCAATGCAAAGTTTTTACTTTAGTAGTGATGCTCTCTTGTTAATTACAGCTGATTCTTCAGCCCCAGCTAACCAAAACCACAGAATCTTCACAATCAAAACAACATGGCCCTGATAAGAGTCTTTAATCTTCCCACTGAAAGCTCACAAGTCAGGCCTTCATCTTCTTCACTGTGTTCAGCATGATCTTCCAAGCTCCTACAGAATATCCTACAGAGTTCTTAACAACCAATGGCTCTTCTAACTCAAAGTTCCAAAGTCTTTCCACAGTCCTCCCCAAAGCATGGTCAGGTTGTCACAGGAATACCCCACTATAATGGTACCAATTTGCCTTAGTCGCACTTTCTACTTCTGCACAAACATCATGACCAAGAAACAAGTTGGGTTGGAAAGGGTTTATTCAGCTTACACTTCCATGTTGCTCTTCCTCACCAAAGGAAGTCAGGACTAGAACTCAAGCATGTCAGGAGGCAGGAGCTGATGCAGAAGCCATGGAAGGATTTTTCTTACTGGCTAGCTTCCCCTGGCTTGCTCAGTTTGCTTTCTTATAGAACCCAAGACTACCAGTTCAGAGATGCTACCACCCACAAGGGGCCCTCCCCCCCCTTGATCACAAATTGAGAAAATGCCTTGCATTTGGATCTCATGGAGGCATTTCCTCAACTGAAGCTCCTTTCTCTGTGATAACTCTAACTTTGTCTCAAGTTGACACAAAACCAGCCAAAACAGTTAGGGTTACACCAAGATATTTTATATTATGTGTGATCATTGTGAAGGATATTGTCCCCTTATTTTTTTCTCAGCCCATTTATCCTTTGTATAGAGGAAGGGTACTGATTCGCTTGGGTTAATTTTATGTGCCGCTTGGCTGAAGTTGTTTATCAGCTGGAGGAGTTCTCTGATAGAATTTTGGGGGTTAGTTATGTATACTATCATATTAGCCACAAATAGTGATAACATGACTTCTTCCTTTCTAATTTGTATCTCTTTGGGCTCTTTTTGTTGCCCAATTGATCTAGTTAGAACTTAAAGTACTACATTGAATTAATAGGGAGAGAGTGCACATCCATGTTTTGTCCTTGATTTTAGTAGGATTGTTTCAATTTTCTCCACATTTAATTTGATGTTGGTTTTTGGTTTATTGTATATTGCTATATATTGCTTATATTATGTTTAGGCATGTGCCTTAATTCCTGACCCCTCCAAAACTTTTAACATGAAGGGGTATTGTATTTTGTCAAAGGCTTTTTCAGCATCTAATGAGATGATCATGTAATGGTTTTCTTTGACTTTTGTTTATATAGTGGTTTACATTGATGCATTGCAGTATATTGAACCATCTTTGCATACCTGGGATGAAGTATACTTGATCAAGGTCAAGATCGTTTTGAATTGCTCTTGGATTTGAGTTGTGAGAATTTTATTTAGTATTTTTGCATCAATATTCATAAGCAAAATTAGTCTGAAGTTTTCTTTCTTTGTTGGGTTTTTGGGTGGTTTAGGTATCAGAGTTACTATGGCTTCATAGTGGCGTTCCTTCTGTTTCTATTTTGTGGAATATTTTGAGGAGTATAGGTATTAGTTTTTGTTTAAAAGTCTGGTAGAATTCTGTACTAAAACCCTCTGACCTGGAGCCTTTTTTTGTGTGTGGGGGTAGACTTTTAATTGCTTCTTATATTTCATTAGGTGTTATGGAACTACAAAACTAAACAAAATAATCATGGGTGGCATGATTATAAACAGAGGAAGGAAGGCACCTGGGTGGGAGAGAGAAAGAGAAGGGAAAAAGGGAGTCAAGAATGGGCATGGGAGTGGGGAAGACAGGAGAGAAGCTCAGAGGATCAGGATAATGACTAGAAATATGCTAAAGTATGGAGTGGGGCATGAGAGCAACATCTTAAAAGTCCCATGCACCACGGATGTGAGAGGCTTCCAGGAGCCAATGGAGATGACCTTAGGAGAAATGTGCAACAGTGGGAGTATTGGACCTAAAGAGGTTACCTCCAATAGATATATATGGCTCCTATTTGAGGCATGGAGCTCCCTACCCATGTTGAAAGTACTTGACCCAGAATTGTTTCTGTCTAAAAGAAATTTAGGGGAAAAAATGGAGCAGAGATTTAAAGAAAGATCATCCAGAGACCTGCCCAACTTGGAATCCATCCTATGTAGAGATACCAAAGCCCAACACTGTTACTGATGCCATGTTTTGCTGGCAGACAGGAGCCTAGCATGGCTGTCCTCTGAAGGCTCTACCAGCAGCTGACTCACACAGATGCAGATACAGTAAACCATTGCACTGATGTCTGTCTGAGACCTCTATAGGAGAGTAAGTGGATGGATTGAAGGAGCTGAAGGGGATTACAACCCCATGAGAAGAACAACTGTATCAAAAACTCGGACCCCTCAGAGGTCCCAGACGCTAAGTCACTAACCAAAAAACATGCCTGGGCTGTTATCTGGTCCTCTGCTATATACCCCTCAGAGCTCCTAGAAACTAAGTCACTAACCAAAAAGCATTGTCTGGCCTCAGTGGGAAAGAATATGCTTGATCATGTAGAAACTTAATGTCTCAAAGAAGGGGGATGCTAGCAGGATTGGAGTGGGTAGGTGAGTAAGAGAGTACCCTCTTAGCAGCAAAGGGGAAGAAAGATAGAGTGATGAGATTGTGGAGTGGGGTCCAGGAAGGGGAGCAATATTTGGAATGTTAATAAATAAAATAATTAAAATTAAAAACTTTTACAAAATCACTAAATAATGAAAAAAATTAAAAATTGCATAGCTACATTGAAACATCACATGGTAACTCAGTCATATGTTTAATTTCAACTTTTCTCTATCAGCTAAAACAAATTCAATTTAAATATAAAGAGAGATGTATCAATTTTCACATACCACATACTCTCCTAGTACTTAGGTATTTATTATTTGAAGACTTGCTCAGTTACTATATTATTGCTGTTGCTAGTAGTAACATATGTTCAGCTTTTCAGAGTATATTGAAGATATGGAGATAGGATGAATTAAACCTGTTCCTTAAAGGCAGTTTCCATAATTTATGCATTCTTGCTAAATCCTTAAACTCTGTGCATACTAACAATTCCATGAAGCAATTTTAACAGATGGAATAATTTTTAGCACAACATATAGAACTCAATGTAAAAAGAACAAATATTTATTTGTGAAGTATTTTCATAGAATACTTACTTTTGTAAATAAACTTATAGATATAAATATTTTAACAATACAAAACTCAAAGTTTATACACAGAAGCAGCCTTTATAGGCATATATACTATAAGCAACAATTTATTTTGGTCCTACATGATAAATTATGTTAAAATATTTTATACAAAATTATCACCTTAATTTTGCCTTCTCAAAGTTGTTTAAGTAACTTTAAGGAAACAACAGATGCTAGGTATTGCAGCAAGAGACAATTCATTGTACAATTTTTTATTTTTTTCTTTAGTGATTAAAATTGTAGCAACTTTAAGATTAGAATGAAAATGCACTGATTGTATGAAGTATATTCATTCACTAATCTTATGCATGACTTCAATTAAGGAAATACCATTGTCAACTTTAGTCAGAGTGTCATCTAATGACATTGCTATCTCAATAAATCAATCCTAGTATGTGCTCTGTATGTGTAACTTCAACCTTAAAGAGGTAAGTTAGAGTATGTTTTATGTTTTCAAGAGAAACAGTCCAGTAACTATATTCAGAGGAAGTGGAAACATAAGTTTAAGTTACAGAAATACATAATTGACTCTTGTTGCAATATATAACATCTATTGTTTCCTCAAAGTTACTTATACCACTCTGAGGAGGACACCATACCCAAAGCAAATATTATAGAAAAAATAAAACATTTAATTGTGGCTCCTTACCAATTCAGAAGTCCATTATCATCATGGCTGGAACCATGGCAACAAACAGACAGGCAGCAAACACACAGGCTTGATGTTAAAGGAGCTGAGAGTTCTACATCTTCAGCCAAAAGAAGGCAGGAGCAGACTGTTTTCAAGCAGCTAGGAGGAAGATCTCAATGCTCACTCCCACAGTGACACACTTCCTCCAAAGAGGCCATACCTAATCCAACAAGGCCATACTTCCTAATAGTGACATTCCTGGGCCAAACATATTCAAACCATCATTTTCTACTCCCTGGCCCCCATAGGCTTGTTCAAACAAATGGGTCTATGGGGCCAAATAATATTATTATTATACTATATAATTATAATATTATATTATATAATTATAATATTAGTACACATTCAAAAGTCCTCATATTCTATAAGTCTTAACAGCACAATGTTAAAACTTCAAAGTCTCTTCTAATGTTTATTCAATCACTTAACTATAATTCCCTATAAAATCAAAACACAGATCACATATCACCATCACAGAATATGCATTACCATTCCAAAATATCACAGTGAGGAAATACTGGACCGAAGCAAGACCAAAAGCTAACTGGGCAAACTGCAACTCTGCATCTCCACTTCTGTTGTTAAAGTGCTCTTTAAACCTCCAGCTCTTTTCTGCTTTGCTGACAACCAGATAATTCTTTGTCTTTGGCTGGTTCCACTCCCTGAGGGCAGCATCACTGATCAGGTATCCCAGAGCTTTGTCATCTTGAACATCTTGGGATCTCCAAAGCTACTTCAAAGTTACTGCTTCCTGTTCCAATGTCTAAGATAGACACATGATCTTCTGGCTTCCTCCAAAGGCTTATGTTACATCTCCATCTCTGCCCTTTGTAGCAGTCCAGGGTCTACCAGCACTCCATTGCTGCTTCAGCTCTGGGTGGTCATCCCAATGCACAGGCATTTTACTGCAACTAGGCTTCAGCAAAAGGTTCCCCATCATGGTGCCAAGCCTTAACTTCTTTCCATTACACCTTCACTTGTGGGCCATCAACTGCAGCAAAGGCCATTCACCAATGGCCTTCACTGGCATCTCACAGTGCCAAGCCTCAACTGCTCTTCATTATTCCTTCATACTTTCAAAACCAGTACAACCTGGCTGTGGCCCACACTATTTTCCCGCCAGCAGGAATACACGGACACACACACAGGATCCTTCTGCAGCAAACCTTTATTACCATGTGGCGAGGAGAGAGAGAGCCCTGGACAATGCACTGTTTATATACACCCTGGATCGGCGTGTTCATCTCTGATTGGCTGTTTGCTCATTACCTCATGAGATGCCTCGGGATAGGCTGTGACTTGGTGTGTTTTGGCCCTAGCACATGCGCAGATGGGCTGAGACTTAGCACGCTCTGGCCCTAGGCACATGCGCAGACTACGTGTTAAGGGGAGAAGAAACCGGATGCCAGCGCCATCTTGTAATGGAGGCTGCCGGCTTAGTGTGGCTCTCTACACCTGGGTGATTTTTACACATTACCAAGGCCAGCTACGACACTACACAAGCCACAACATTGGCTATCTCTCTAACATAGCTTTTTTGTGCTGTCACAAAACACTTCACAGAAGATTTCATCTGAGTGATGCTGACTGCCTCCTTCTCCTTCTTTTTCATCTTTTCTCTTAACTATGAGATGATATTTAATTATTTTATTCACATCCCAAATGTTCCCCCCATTGCTAATCACTGTTAATTTCTTAGCTTCAGCTAATCAGCATCTGTTGTCCCAGTAGTCCTTTCTATTATTTTTAATGATTGAATGCATTAGTTAATTAATTAGTTACTTTTATTTACTTATTCGTGTTGTTACACCCTACTCACTGTCCCCCCTGCTGTTCACCCCCTCCTAGAATCCTTCACCCAATCCCCTCCCCTTCTCCTCTCAGCAGAAGAGACCACCTGCGGATCCCCCCACCCTGGCACATCAAGTCTGTGAGATATGGTGCACCTCCTGCCAGGGCCAGAGAATGCAGCCAAGCTAGAAGAATATATCCCACATACAGGCAACAGCTTTTGGAACAATCCCCTTTCCAGTTGTTCAGGACCCACATGAAGACCAAGCTACACATTGGCTACATATATGGAGGGAGGCCTAGGTCCAGCCTGCATCTGTTCTTTGGTTAGTGGTTCAGTCTCTGAGAGCTCCAAGGGTCCTGGCCAATTAACTCTGTTGGTCTTCCTTTCTCCTATTCTTCTGTAAGAGTACCCAGGTTCCATCGACTACTGGCTGTGGGTGTCTGCTTATTTCTGAGTCAGCTACATGGTGGAGTCTCTCAGAGCACAGCCATGCTAGACTCCTGTCTCCAAAAATAAATGAATATCCTTTTTAGTGTCAGAGATTGGTGCTTGCCCACAGGATGAGTCTCAAATTGGACTTGTTATTGGTTGGCCATTCCCTCAGACTTGCTTCATCCCCAGTCCCTGCATTTCTGGTAGACAGAATAGATTTTGAGTAGAAAGTTTTGTGGAGTGAGGTTCCTGTCTGGCGACCCATTCTATATCACCATATCTGTGTGTAACAGGTAAGGTCAGTCCCATTGAATCTTTGTCACCTCATTTATCATATGTGTCTGTCTCATCCTGGAGATGCCTCCTACTTCTGCACTTCAGCCATTTGCAGATTTCTATGCATTCTCATGACCATCTCTCCTGTCCCTCCCCACACCTGATCCTGAATGCCCAATTCCCTCCTCATCCTGTCTTCCACCCAGATCCCTCCATGTCTCTGCCTCCTTTGACTATTTTATTCACCCGTTTAAGTGAGATTCAAGCATCCTTGTTTGGCCTTCTGACATGTTTACAGTCATTGTGTCTGTGGAATAGGTATCCTGTATTTTATGGCTAATATCCACTAATATCTGGGGTAAGATGGAAGCTGAGGGTCATTTGATTTGTATTTCCCTTATGAATAAGAACATTGAACATTTAAGTGCTTCTTGACCACTAGAGATTCCTCTGTTTAAAATTCTCTACTAAGAATTTATTTATTTATTTATTTATTTATTTATTTATTTATTTAATATTTATTCTATGTATGTGAGTACACTGTCACTGTCTTCAGACACACCAGAAGAGAGCATCGGCTCCCATTACAAATGACTGTCAGCCTCTTTGTGGTTACTGGGAATTGAACTCAGGACCTCTGGAAGAGCTGTGAGGGATCTTAACTGGTGGGTCATCTCCCCAGCCCTGTAACCCATTTTTTAACTGGACTATTTGGTTTGTTGTTGCCTTCTTCAATTCTTTATATACTTTTGAAACTAGCCCAATGTAGGATGAAGAGTTGGTGAACAATCTTTCCAATCTGGAGGCTGCTGTTTTGGCCTAAGGAAAACGTTCTGGCCTTACAGAAGTTTTTCAGTTTTATGAGGTTCCATTGATCTTAAAGCTGGAGCCATTGGTGTTCTGTTCAAGAAGTTCTTTCCTAGAACAATGAGTCTGGGGCTCTTTCCCATTTTCTGTTCTATGAGATTTAGTGTATCTAGTTTTACAATGAGGTCTTTGATCCACTTTCCCTAGAGTATTGTTCAGAGTGACACATATGGATCAATTTGCATTCTTCTACATGCAGACAACTGGTTAGACCAATGCCATTTGCTGAAGAAGGTTTCCATTTTTCCATTGTAAGGTTTTTTCTTCTTTCAAAAACTGAAGTGTCTCTGTCAATTTACTTCTGGGTTTTTCATTCAATTTGATTGATTAACTTGTCTGTTTCTATATCAATATCATTCATTTTTTTTATCATTATTGGTTTGTAATACAGCTTGAGATCAGGGATGGTGATTCCTCCAGAAGTTCTTTTGTTGTTCAGGTTTGTTTTAATCAATCTTGGGTTTTTGGTTTTACAAATGAAGTTGAAAATTGCTCTTTCAAAGTCTGTCAAAAAATCTGTATTGTAAATTGATGGGAAGTTCATTGAGTGTGTAGATTGCTTTTGGTAAGTTGGCCATTTTCACTGTGTTAATTGTACTGATCCATGGAGCATTGCAAGTTTTTCTGTGTTCAGATGTCTTCTTCAATATCTTTTTCAAAAACTTGAGATTCTTGTCATAGAGATCTCTCACTTGCTTGGTTTTATATTTTAAATTAGTTGTGGCTATACTGAAGGGTGTTATTGTCTTAGTTTCCTTTTTTGTCTATTTGTCTTTTTTATAAAGGGGGGGGCTACTGCATTTCTTGAATTGATCAGTTTCCATGAGATTACAGGCATTGTGTTGTTTCTGTTGTTATCAAAATTCAACTTTCATCCATGTTTATCTGATAAGCTGCAAGGGGTTATTTCAATTGTATTGTATGTATTAAGGCTTGATCTGTGATTGAAGAGTATATAGATGTCCTTTGAGGTGTTGAGAAGAACTTATATTCTTTTGTGTTTGTATGACATATTCTGTAGATATTTATTAGGTTGCTTTAGTTAGGTTGTTAGCTTGAAACTAATATTTGTTAGTTTCATTATTTCTCTGTTTAATGTCTGTTTTTATGACCTCTCTGTAATGATTTGTATATCCATGACCCAGGAAGTAGCACTACTTGGAGGTATGGCCCTGGAGTAGGTATGTCACTATTGGCATGGGCTTTAATACCCTAGTCCTAGTTATCTTGAAGTCACTATTCTGCTAGCAACCTTCAGTTGAAGATGTAGAACTGACAGCTCCGCCAGCACCATGTATGTCATGTTTCCTCCTTGATAATGAAATGAATCTCTGAACCTGTAAGCTAGCCCCAATTAAATGTTGTCCTTTATAAGACTTGCATTGGTCACAGTGTCTGTTCACAGCAGTAAAACTCTAATTAAGACAGAAGTACCAGGGACCGGAGCCTTGCTGAGATAGGCCTGACCATGCTTTTGTTTGGAAGAATTTGGGACTTTGGATTTGGAAGGCAGTGGAATGCTTTAAATGGGACTTAAGGGGTTATCCTAGTAGGAATATGAAAGACTGAGAGTGGTTTTAATTCTGCAGACCTGGCCCAAGAGGTTTCCGTAAACTATTTCAATCTGTGGCCTAAAGACTGTTCTTGTGGCATTTTGGTAAAGAATGTGACTACTTCTCATCTTTGTCTGAAAAGTCTGCCTGAGGCTAAGATGACAAGACTCAGATTAATTGGACTGACAAAGGAATTTGCAGAAAGGCCCATCATAGACTTTGTTCTCTGATTAAGTCTCATGAAGAGCATTTTAAACAAGTATAGCAAGCTGAGCAAGGAAAAATAAAAAAATATATAGTTTGAGTAGTAAAGGGGCACAAGGAAATGAAGTGGAGCTGAACCTCATGTTCAAGGATAGTAAATTGAACTAAGGGAGTAATAACCTTTTGGTAAGATCCCACCCAGGTAAATTTAGAAGCAGGCATAGTAATGCAAGTCTTTAATCCCAAGAGGCAAAAACAAGCAAATCTTTGAGTTCAAGGCCAGCCTAGAACAGAGCAAGTTCTATGCAAAAAAAAAAAAAACAAAAACCAAAAAACAAAAACAAAACAAACAAACAAAAAAAAACAAAAAACAAAAAAACCTTAAATCTGGACTTAGTTGACCACACTTTTAATCCTCCATGTGCTTAGGAGGCAGTTCTGCACATCTCTCAGTTCATAGTCAGTCCATGGAGCAAGTTCCAGGACAGCCAAACTTAGGCTGTGAAGGAGTTGGAAAACAGAAAGCTGATGATAATGTAAGACACTAAGTTAAGCCATGTTCCAGCTCCAGCAAATAGCAGAAATTGGCAGCTTCGGCCATGTGGCTCTGCTTTTAGATTCAAGAGCAGAAGGGACTACTGACATAATTGATACTAGCTAGATGGACCTAAGAAATTACTGGTGACCAGTATCACTGAGGTGTGAAATCTCCTGGAAGTGTTTTCTGAGAGCACAAAGCAGCTGTGTTCCAGAGATAACCAAGGTTGTACACCCTGCTGTAACTGGACATGTTAATGTGTAAAAGTTACCCAGCTAGTACTGGTTTTGAAGACATAAGGATGTCCAGGAAGAGCAGCTGAGACTCGACACTGTGAGAGGCCATGGAAGGGCATTGGTAAATGTGCAGCCTTAGTTTTAGTTAACAGTCAAGGACTGAAAGGGTCATATAAAGTATTTGAGGCTTGGAAGAGAGTCTATAAGAGGCTATTCATGAAGCCTACCTGCAGCAGAAAACCCCAGTATATTGGAGATGCCAGTACCAGATGATCACCAAGAACAGTAGCAGTGGTGGAGTGGATCAACATGAGCTTAGAGTGCTACAGAGGACAAATCTGGAAAAGTGATAAAAACCCTTTGAAGTAGCCCAGAAGATCATGTGTAGATCCAAGACATTGAAACAAAAAGTTATAAGATTGAAGTTGCCTTGGAGACTCCAAGATGTTTGAGATGCCAGTTATTTTCTGAGGAAATCTGGTAACAGGTAGTGGAAATCAGCCCAGGAGAAAGAACTTTGTTGTAGTTAATAAAGATGACAAAGGAGTTCTGAAACCACTTTAACATCAGACATGGAGATGCAGAGTTTGAAGTTTGCCCAGCTGGTTTTCTGTCTTGCTTTGGGGGTTACAGTTAAGTGATCAGATGAATCTCATAAGAGACCTTGAACTTTTGACTTTCAACATTGTTGAGACTGCTATAGATTGTGGGGACCCTGAAAGTTGGACTAAATGTATTTTGCATTATGTTATATTAGGTATGGCCTCCATAGACTCATATGTTTAAACAATCCTATGAGTGCCAGGGAGTGGAAATGTGATAGTTTGTATATGCTTGGGCAAGGGAATGGTAGTATTAGGAGATTTGGCCTTGTTGGAATATGTGTGTCACTGTGGGTGTGGGCTTTAATATCCTAGTCCTAGCTGCCTGGAAATGAGTATTCTGCTATCAGCTTCAAAAGAAGATGCAGAACTCTCAGTTCTACCTGCACCATGTCTGCTTGGATGCCACTTTCTCCTGCCTTGATGATAATGGACTGAGCCCCTGAACCCTGTAAGCCAACCCCAATTAAATATTGTCCTTTATAAGACTTGCATTGGTCATGGTGTCTCTTCACAGAAGTAAAACACTAACTAAAACACTGTCCATTGGTGAGAGTGTAGTGTTGAATTTCCCACTGTTAATGTGTGAGATTCAATGAGTGATTTAAACTTTTATGTTCCTTTTACTAAGGTGGGGGCACTAGCATTTGGGGCAGAGATGATAGGAATTGAGAGTCATCTTGGTGTATTTTTCTTTGATGAATTTTAAGTGTCTTTCCCCATCTATTCTGATCAATTTTGATTGGTTACTCCAGTTTGTTTATTCTGTCTCTTTGTTGGTAAATCTTTATCTAGCACTTTACCCTGAGGTGGTATCTAACTTTATTACTAAGATGTGTTTCTTTTATGCAGTAGAAAGATGGTTCATTTTTATACAACCACTCTGTTAGCCTATGTCTTTTTATTGGTGAATTCAGTTTATTGATGTGGGAGATACTAAGGACCAATGATTGTTAGTTATCATTTTTTATATTTTTGTTTTGATATGGTTTTGTTTTTTATGTTGGTGGTATTAAAATGTATGTGCATTTCTTTTGGTTTTGCTATGAGATTATTAAGTATGTTTTCTTAGATGTAGTTACCCTGCTTATTTTAGACTTTTCTTTCCAGTATCCTCTGTAGGGCTGGATTAGTAGAAAGATATTGTTTAAATTTTGTTTTTGTTGTGGATGATCTTGATTTCTCTATTTATGGTTATTGAGAACTTTGCTGGGTATACTAGCCTGGATTGGAATTTGTGTTCTCTTAGGGTCTGCATGGTATCAACCCAGGATCTTCTGGCTTTTAGAGTCTCTGTTGAGAAGTCAGGTTAATGCTGATAGGTCTGCATTTATATGTTAGTTGGCCTTTTGTCCTTACAGATTTTAATATTCTTTCCTCTTTCTGTACATTTAGTGGTTTTGATCATTATGTGGTGGGAGGATTTCTTTCTTCTCCAACATATTTGTTATTAGGTAAGCTTTTTAACATTTATAGTAATCTCTTTCTTTAGGTTAGGGAAGTTTTCTTCTATGATTTTGTTTAAGATTATTTTTCTAGGCCTTTAATTTAGGAATCTACTTCTTTTCCTGTTATTCTTAGGTTTGGTCATTTCATAGTGTCCTAAATTTCCTGGGTGTTTTTTCTTAGAAACTTTTTGGATTTGGCATTTCTTTTGACTGATGTATCAATTTCTTCTATTGTGTCTTTTATGTCTAAGATCATCTCTTTCATCTCTTGTATCTTATAAGTTATACTTGTATGTGTAGTGGATACTCTCTTCCTAGATTTTCCATCTTCTAGATTGCATCTATTTGTCTACTCTTGATTGCTCGTATTTCCATCTTTTGGGTCTTCAACAGTTGTATTCATTTCCTTCACCTGATTCATTGTATTTTCCTGTATTTCTTTATATTTATAGGTTTCCTCTTTAAAGGCCTTTACATGTTTGATTGTATTTTCCTGTATTTCATTAAGAGACTAATTGTTTTCTCTTTACATTCTCTATCATCTTCATAAGATAAGATTTAAGGTCATTTGTCATGCACTTCTGTTGTGTTTGAATATCTATGGCTTGCTTTAGTAGGTGAGCTGGGATCTGACCATGCCATATTACACTGGCTTTTGATGATTTTGTCCTTATAATGGCTTTAGCCACCTGGTGGTCCCTGGTGTTGGCTGGTCTGGTAGAAGCAGGCTTCCAGCACTGTCAATAGAGCTGTTAATCCTTGATTATCCCAGGTGGCAGAGTACTCCTGGATGGCAGGTAGTGCTTTGGTCTGGAAAGTAGAGTACAGATCATGTTTGCATGGAGAGATGTGAACCAGATGATGGAGCTCAGAAGTGGCAAACCTCAGGACTGCTGGGTTTGTTGGGCCCCACATACAATGGACTATGGAGTATGTATCTCACTTGGGTGTCCAAGGAGAACATCAGGCCATCTGGGAGGTAAGTAGAGCTGTGGCATAGGGAGTAGAGTACAGGTTCTTGATTGCAATAGAGATATCTTGTTACTGAATTTCATATTCAGTTTCTTAAATTATTTTTAACAGTTAGAAAGTTAGATCTCTATCAGATATGGAGTTGGTATAATAGGTTTTCATATTCCATAAGGTGCTTTTTTTTTTGACCAATTAACAATGTTTTTTGCCTTACAGAAGCTTTTCAGTTTCATGAAGTCCAAACTAAAAATTGTTGATCTTAGTGTCTGTGCTACAGATGTTCTGTTCATAATATCTTCCAATAATAATATCTTCCATATTGTGGCCAAGGCATTCAAGGCTCATCCCTACTTCCTCTTCTACAAGGTTGCATGACTGGTTTTGGACTTAAATTTTGTGCACGGTGATAAATATAGATCTATTTGTAGACTTCCAATTTGATCAGTACAATTTATTAAAGATGATTTCTTTTTTTGTTATATGTTTCTAGCTTAACTATAAAAAGAAAACCAGGTGTTCATTGTTGTGTGAATTTATGTCTGTTTCTTTAATTTGATTCCATTCATCAAGAAGTACTTTTTATGCTAATATCTTTTTCTTTTAAGTATACCTCTGTAGTACAAGTCAAAATCCAGTTTGGTCACAACTTCAAGATATCTTTCATTGTTCAAATTGTTTTAGATATCCTTTGTTGTTGTTTTGTTTTGTTTTGTTGGTTGGTTGGATGGTTGGTTGGTTGGCTGGCTTATTGTTTTCTCCATATCAAGTTGAGAATCACCCTTTCAGTGTTTAAAAAATTATGTGAAATTTTGTGGAGTTTGTGTTGAATCTGTAGACTGCTTTTGGTAGGATGGCCAGTTTTATTTTATTTTATTTTTTTATTAGATATTTTCTTATTTACATGTAAATTTCTCCTTTCCCAGTTTCCCCTCCAAAAAACAAACAAACAAACAAGCAAAAACAACAAGAACAAACCCCTGTTGCCTCCCCCCTCCCCATACCTGCCACCATACCCTCTCCTACTTATTGGCCCTGGCATTCCCCTACACTGGGGCACAGAACCTTCACAGGGCCGAGGACCTCTCCTCCTATTGATGATCAAATTTGCAATCCTCTACTATACACATGCTGCCAAAACAATCAGTCCCACCATGTATAGCCCTTGGTTGGTAGTTGGGTCCCTGGAAGCTCTGAGGGTACTAGTTAGTTCATATTGTTGTTCGTCCTAAGGGGCTGCAAATCCTTCAGCTCCATAAATCCTTTCTCTAACTCCTTCATTGGGGACCGTGTGTGTACTCAGTTCAATGAATGGCTGTGAGCTTCTACATTTGTATTAGTCAGGTATTGTCAGAGCCTCTCAGAGATAGCTATATTTAGGCTGGCTTGTCCTTCCTTCAGTCTCTGCTCCTAAGTTAATCTCTGAAATTCCTTCCGTGGGTATTTAGTTCCCCCTTTTAAGAAGGAATGAAATGTCCACCTTTTGTCTTCCTTCTTCTTAAGTTTCTTGTGGTTTGTGGGTTGTTCTTCCTGTATTCCAAACTTCTGGGCTAATAACCACTTATCAGAGAATGCATACCATGTGTGTTCTTTTGTGATTGAGTTACCTCTCTCAGGATGGTACTCTCCAGATCAATCCATTTCCCTAAGAATTTCATAAATTCATTGTTTTAAATAGCTGAGTAGTATTCCATTGTGTAGATGTACCACAGTTTCTGTATTCATTCCTTTGTTGAGTGACATCTGGGTTGTTTCCAGTTTCTGGCTATTATAAACAAGGCTGCTATGAACATGGTGGAGCATATGTCCTTATTACATTATGGATCATCTTCTGGGTATATGCCCAGGAGTGGTATAGCTAGGTCCTCTGGTAGAACTATGTCCAATTTCCGGAGGAACCACCACACTGATTTCCAGAGTGCTTATACCAGTTTGTAATCCCACCAGCAATGAAGTAGTGTTCCTCTTTCTCCACAACCTCTCTAGCATGTGTTGTCACCTGAGTCTTTCATCCTAGCCAGTCTGACTGGTGTGAGGTGGTATCTCAGAGTTGTTTTGATTTGCATTTCCCTGATGACCAAGGATGTTGAACATTTCTTTAGGTGTTTCTCAGCCATTCAGTGTTCCTCAGTTGAGAATTCTTTGCTTAGCTCAGTACCCCATTTTTTAATAGGATTGTTTGATTCTCTGGAGTCTAACTTCTTGAGTTCTTTGTATACATTGGATATTAGTGCTCTATGAGATATAGGGTTGGTAAAGATCTTTTCCCAATTTGTTGGTTGCCATTTTGTCCTATTGACAGTGTCTTTTGCCTTACAGAATCTTTGCAACTTTATGAGGTCCCATTTGTCAATTCTTGATCTTAGAGCAGAAGCTATTGGTGTTCTCTTCAGGAAATTTTCCCCTGTGCCTATTTGCTCGAGGTTCTTCCCCACTTTATTTTCTATTAGGTTCAATGTATCTGGTTTGATGTGGAGGTCCATGATCCACTTGGACTTGAGCTTTTTACAAGGAGAAAGTAATGGATCAGTTTGCATTTTTCTACATGTTAACCGCCAGTTAAGCCAGCACCATCTGTTGAAAATGCTGTCTTTTTTCCATTGGATGGTTTTAACTCCTTTGTCAAAGATCAAGTGACCATAGGTACATGGGTTCATTTCTAGGTCTTCAATTCTGTTCCATTGATCTACCTGCCTGTCACTGTTCCAATACTATGCAGTTTTTATCACAATTGCTCTGTAGTACAGCTTAAGGTCCGGGATTGTGATTCCCCCAGAGGTTCCTTTATTGTTGAGAATAG